>JAYKKI010000046.1:13685000-13980000 GCA_039881145.1 Druceiella hillmani | reverse complement strand
AAATTATCTAAATGCAATGAAGTTCAATGTTGCTGTATAAATACTTGCAGTACCTTATTCACAATAACATTAAACTCCTTAACCCAAGTTTTATTACCGTATAATAAAGAAAATTTACATGAAGCATGTAATATTAATTGATCGGTTTTACCATACTTTTTATTTCTCATATTTATAACAATAATCTTATATCGTCTGTAGTAGCAGTGGTAATCAGTGAGACATATTTGTCCTTGTTGCAATCTTAGTTTAAACAATATCTGTTTAATTTAGTATCCAAAAGCATATTTTAATTATTTTCCTCTCAGTTTTATGATTGGATATTCTGTACAGCGAATAAATGCTATAAAAAAAAATTAAACTAAAGTCAGTCTTCAAGAATTTGATTGCTGAATTGAATGATTCGTAAATAATGCTTGCCTGAAATCGTTTGAGGAGATGCTGTAATGGCGATATGGTCACATGATTTTTATAATGTTGTATTTTCAAGAGAGGTTATTATCACGAAATGTAATAAATACGGCATACAGTCAACTCTCTTAACGCCCTCTGCTTTCGTCAGTGGATACTGGTGTGACTTGATGAGCTTCTAGTCGATTTAATATATATTTGCGACAAACTAATATTATTAGTTGAAAAATGAATATAATGTGATTATTCAAGTTACATAAAACCAATAAAATATAAATGGTGTGTAATTATTATTTAAATAACGTTTAAAAATAAAAATATAAGTCTACAACATAGTTGCATTATGAACGAAATAGTGACAGAACAGTGGATGTTTTGAAATTATGTCGAAGTGCGAAGTAAATCATTACTTTGTTTACAAATATAGCTTTTGTTTCTTTATATTCCTGCGGCGTTTTGCCAGCCGCTATTTGCAACTCCGCACACCGCACTTGTGGCGCAGTATTGTAATGCACAAACCCGTGACGGATAATTATAAAATTATTTCGGCATGGAGAACATGACTTCATATGAACATGTAGTGGCCTGCAATATTTGGCTTTGTGTCAAAAATAACGTGTAACAATAAATAAGTTACAGCAGAAAGTTAATGCGTTTGAAACGCATATTAAAACTTTGCCATCTCTGCAATGAACAGTGCCCAATATAAATTATTGTTAATTCAAAGTACCCGAATATTGCACGAATAAATAAGAAATGGGAAAATAATTTATTGATGTCCGAAGCAAGAAAAATAGACACCGTCACCGGAAAAATCATCAAAAAAGAAAAAAATAACAATTCAATCAAACTCGAAAACGATGGAATATGAAAATAAAAAATCCCATTGTCTCCACCGATTAGTGGGAGCAATGTTGAAAACTTTAGTAAACACGAGGTTTTAAAATTAATTAAAAATTCAATGCAATTCAAGGCTATATCAAATAGCAACATGAAAATTTCTTGTCAAAATTAAAACGATTTTAGAACAATTAAAAATTATCTCCAAACCAAAATAAAGGAAGAAGGAGACAAGCAAAACAGGGCCCTTCACAAATTGGAATTCCACACTTTTCAAATTGAAAAGTGACAGATTGTATAATTTTGTAATAAGAGGAGTGACAGATTATATAATTTTGTAATAAAGGCCATCATCAACAAATATTAATCATGTAATATTATCAATCATTAAACCAGGATATAATGTTCTTAATGTCCTAAGCATTCAAAAACAGAATAAAGAATGACGATGAAAAAACTAACAAATATTTTCTATTATTCTATGTAAATATCAGATAAAAAGAAAGCAACAAGTATGTGTTTGAAATGAATAACTTTCTGCATTGCAGGGTGACTATTGTACCACCTAAAGAGGTAAAAGTTATTCGACAATGCTCAAATTGCCAGTAACCTGGACATACCAAGAATTTTTGTAATATGCGATCAAAGTGCCTAAAATGTGGTGGCAATCATCACACTACACAGTGCAAAAACAACGCAACAGTGTGGCAGTACGTTTGCTATGTAACGAAAGATGACATCCGGCAAACAACAAAGTTCGTCCAGCCTATATAAAGAAATTGAAAGCTCTGCAACTGAAGAAAAATTTTGCTGTTCAAAAAATGCCAACCGAGAATATAAAATTTTCTGAAAAAGACGAACCATCCATTTCAAAAATGTCTTACGCTCGAAATTTAAAAATTACAATTAATCCAAGCAATGATAATAAGCAGCAAGCTGCATCTCACGAGCCTGCCAACGCCGACATGATGAAATTGTTCACTACATTTTAGTCTGAAATTAAACTAAGTATTAGCCAGTTAGCCAAAAGTATGGAAAATTTGAAGGAAGTCCAAAGGCCACCAACCAAAAAGTCCAAAAAAAACTAATAATGAATAAACAGCTCCTACGAATTATGACACGGAACGGAAACTTGCTTATTCAACGAGCTCAAGAAATAAAAGTATTTATAAACACTAAAAATATAGATATTGCACGAATATCTGAAACTCACTTCAAAAAAGAACCACAGTAAAATCAAATGATATGGCTAGCGCCTGATGTATTACTCATCCTGGCGAACATGCCTGTTTGAGAACAGCCATGTTAATAAAACAAAATATACAACTTTTTCAACAAGAAGTGAGAGTCATATATTCAAGTCACCGTAATCACCGTTCAGCATAGTGAAACTAATATAAGTGTTGATGCTCCCAATTTCCCGCCATGTCACAATATTTCAAAAAGTCAATATGTCAACATATTCAGAAAACTTGATCCAAGATTTATTAATGAAGGCGATTTCAACGTCAAACATACCGCTTGGGGATCTCGACTGATATCTCTGAGTAAAGGGAATGAAATGTTAGCTGCTATTATGGACACAAAATGCAAATTTTATTCATCACATACTCCAACACAATGGTCTACAGATGGCAATGAAATTCCTGATCTTATAGATTTTTTTATTTCACGTGGAATTGCGTCTAAGTACATCGAAGAAAATCTAACTTCTCATCATATTCCTGTCCTATTGAGGCTGAGTGTAACAATCATTAAGAAAAAAATAAAAAAAAGAATCTCCCCAATAAGTATACTGTTTGGGAACTATTCAGAAATTACCTTAACAACCTGATTGATTTAAAAGCAAGATTCAGTTTTATCGATGACCTGGATATAAAATATGTATGGATCCAGAAATCTGGATGACAAAAGGATTTTTAATTAGATGAACAATTGGGTTAACAGTTTAATTAAACATTATAAGCATAATTGCAGCGACGTCTACCTGAGCGAACTGGGACGCAGAAAAAAATATTCACTGTCGAAAGCAACTCGTAGATTCAAACGACCTCTTGCATGAGTGCCACCTATCAAGAATTCATACGTTTAATGGATAAGAAGAAATGAAGAGAAAACCGAAGCCTTTGCTGAAAACCTAGCATCAGTATTCAAATCCCAGAGTATCCAAACCAGCCATCCATCATCCATCAGTATCCAAAACCAGTATTGATCCAACTTCAGTGTACAGATCAGTGATAGCAATCAAAGTAGTAACTCCGATAGAAATAGCACAAGAAATAGACGGAAATCTAAACCCTAAAAAAGCACCTGGCATTGATGATATATTTTCTATTTTATTTAAGGAATTCTAGGGCGAAGCTCTAACATACTCATGTAACGCTTGTTTTCGGTTAAAATATATTTCGAAATATTTCAAAACAGCGCAAATAATCATGTTAAAAAACCTGGTAAACCAGGGGAAGAGGTAACACCGTACGACCAATATTACTTTTACCCTCAATATCAAAACTGAGAAATTATTGCTGAAACGACCCAAACCAACGCGAATGTCCCGGATTTAAAGATTGGATTTATAAATAAACATTCAAACATCGACCAAGTCCATAGAGTAAAAACCATAATCGAAAAGGTATTTGAAGAAAGAAAATACTGCCCTGCAGTATTGCTGGACGTATCACAGGCTTTTAATAGAGTGAAGCACGAAGGTCTCGTTCATAAAATGATCAAATTGTTTCCGGCAAACTATTGTTATTTACTTAAACTACGTCCTGTTTACCCGATAGAACGTTCCTATTGTTGCATGAGGAATCATAGTCAAGTTTCTATTATACCCGAGCAGGTGTACCGCGAGGAAGTGTGTTAGGATTTCTTCTCTATCTTCTGTATACTACTGATATTCCCACTATAAAAAAAGCCTTTATAGGCACCTTTGCTGATGATAGGGTAGTGTTGGCAACTGCAGATACGCAAAGTCAAACATTTAGAAGAAGTACTAGCCAAAATCAAAAGATGGACCGTTGATTGTAAAATCAAATTCAGTATAAATTCCTTCATGTCACATTTGCATTGCAACGAACAAACAGCGATTTACACACTTGTCTTAAAGGAATCAAGTCCCGCAAGCAGATACAACAACATATCTTGGACTCCATCTGGATAGTAGGCTTAATTTGAAACACCACGTTAAAGCAAAAGCTGAGCAATTAAGGTTGACACAAAAACAAATGTTATGGCGGGTTGGATATCATTCCTGGCTTAACCTCTACTATAAGTGAATAATTTACCTTTCTGTCGTCAAACCGATTTGGATGTATGGTATCCAGATTTGCCCAAAAGAAGTTCTTGCGTATAATTACCAATGCATATGGCTATGTAACCAATCAAGAAATTCACAATGACTTAGACATAAAATGGATTAACAAAGTTATCCAAAAATATGGTATAAATACGACAAACGACTCTTCAGCCATATCAACGTAGAAACTATTAGATTTTTGTATATTACCCATGAACTGAACAAGCTAAAATATATTAAACCTCATGAATTAACTTCATCAATAAATTCTCTCTATTGTTAAGAGAATAAATTTCATTTTGAGGATTTAAAACCACAGGAAAATAACCGAAACCCTTATGATATCAGTTATGTCTCCATCTATCACAACAATTTTTTTCAAAAATATCCAGACGTAGAATTTTAAATTTTGGCGTAGTAATGAAGCATATTAACTTGCTCATATTTTTGAATAACTTTTTCACGGAAATTTTTTTATTCCAAAAAAGTTTTAAAATTGCATCTATGGGATATCGTTTGAAAGGGCTACATCTAAAAAACAAGTTACTCAGAAATAAAGATCATACAGGATACTAAACGGGCGAATCAGATTCGCACTTGGGCCGTTTATTATTATAATCCCACGCGTATAAATCAGATTGCAATTAGATTTAGTGTGTCAATTAGAAGGGAGGGAGCAGAAACAGGCAGACTGTCCAATTTTACTTTATTACCTATTATAATACCGGAACATTCTTATGACATATAGGCGTTTTTCTGCAACTTTAATAATATCTATATTTTTCGGCAACCAGGATGAAAAGAAACCTGTATTATAACGCAGGTTGTCATCTCTCCATCGATAAAAGAATTCCTGCAATCGATTGGGTAGTTACCTAAATTATCTTCAATTAAAAAATTATTAAACTTTATGTCTTTATTACATCAGTACAATAAGTCAAAAATATGTGTTTTTTTCACACCTATTACCAAATTCGTAATTTTGAAAATACAAAACTAACCATTCATCAAATATTAAAACTTAGCAAAAAGTGTAGCTGAATAATAAGGAATATATGAATACTCATAAAATGAATCGCGTTTTATATTACGTAAAAATGAAATGATTAATCCGAAAAACTATGTTTAAAATATATAACTAGAATATGAAACAGATACTGCAATAAACACAATTATATCCTAAATTAATATTCATTTTTGTGAAATAAACTATAAAGAAATATTTTAACATTGTCGCGAACCAATATTTCACTCTAATACCAGCACTAATTCTGCTGTATCCTATAAGAGCGATCTTTTTTTAATTAATTCTGACCTCTTGATTTCAAACAAAGTAAACCAGCGTAATATTTCACTGTTTTATCAAAAGTAAAATCGTATGCTGGTATAAGCATCAAGGTTTAGTGATGGGACAGTTTCCAGCTTTATCCTATCGAATACTATTAAGTTATGGATATATTTACTGTGCGTTTCTCATACCTCATATAAAACTCTCGTGATTTTAAAAGCCATTTTCAACTTAAGAAGAGACCCTGATGAATATTCACAATACGAGTGGCGCGACACTATCAAGCATCGTTGGCTGTCTTTCATTATCCGCCATAAATATGCATAAATGAACATTTTTACGTATCAATGACATTTATTTTTTATTAGAAAATTTTTTAATGTAATCTTGTAAGGGTAAAGACACTGCGTCTGTCTTATAGATTCGCTGCTATTTTAAATGTAATTTTATAGAAAAGTCTTACAAAATTACACCATTGATTTTTATAAAAAGAAGATGACGATAATTTTTTTTAAATTTTACGTTAAGCGACCAAAAATATTTGAACAAATATTACAGAAGAAAAATCATATCTCAAATGAACAATTCCTACCTATTGATTGAAAAATTGTGTTTTTATCTAATTCCTATTTACTCAATGAAGTCATAAACCTATAAACTGGAGTGTTTCTGAGTCATATTTTCATAACTTTACTGCTTTATTTGACGTCGTCATCGTGGTATGTTGGATTGATCACAAAAGGCTTACTGTAATTGACGGCACGGCTCAACGCGAAGACCAAGGTTCAATTCCTGGCTGCTCACCGAGCAAAGTTGGACTGGTATTCTACTTGACTATAAGGGATTGCTTTCGTAGTAATAAGTCCGCCATATTTATCAAATGTTTACATAAAGTATGTAAATAAATTAATAACAAATTATTTCCTACTCCCCTTTTTTACAGGTGCACTATGGTTTCAAAAGTATCAACTTTAGCGATTATGTGTTATCTTTCAAAAACACTTACAACCTTTGTCGCTTGAGAGATGTCCTTATAGCTCAACCATTTCAGACATAAAAAACCAACCTTCAAAACAATACAAGTTAGCTGCGTATCGTGGTTGCATAACAAAATAATCGAGAACAAAATTCACAAAAAAACATTTTTCTCTGAAAAATATTTTTGTTGACCTAAAAACCAGATTATCTAATACAATTTTGCTGTACACAAAATATCTTATCTAGTTAAACGATATAATGAAAAAGACTTTAAATCAGGTCTCATTTTCTAAATAACCTTCTTGCAAAAATCGGTGCCCACTTTCTAAATAACCCTCAGTGAAAATTAATAACTATCTTGTACAAATTTCCTGAGCTCATCGTAAATATATGCATACAGTAGAATACAGTATACCACATATAAATTGAGACTGCAAATGTCGAAAGGAAAGGAAAGAACGCCATATGAATATTCAGAGGATGGGAGTTGGCGACACCGTCAAGCATCGCTGGCTGTCATCCCATTACCCCTTCATGAATATGCATGAGTAAGTGTAAATAACTTTTCTCCTAAAGTTATTTTCATTACAGTATTTAATCTCATTTGATTCAAGAAGCAGACTTACTGATTCATTCGTCTCAATACAAAATTGTCTTTCTTAAGAATCGAAGCGCAATTAGATGTTATAATAATCTGCACGAACAGAGTGAATTTATATGCACAGTAATAATATTTGTTACGAAAACAAATTTATATACATGAACGGATGCAATATTTAGAATATTATTTTATTCACTTTTCATTTCCTGTTTCATCATAAGGAAACAAAATGTACCGATTTTATCTACTTCAATTAACAAAAACATAAATTTTTAAAGGATTTTTATACAAGTAGCAAGGACAATCTTGACGTATCCATGATAATTTTATTAAATTTTGTGTTAGGCTTATTTTACCGAGCTATCGAATATTGGTCATCATAAGAAATTTATCGATTATCAGCGATTTTTACAATCATTTTAAAAGTAAAAATATTATTTCATGCAGTTAAAATTGTATTACGGCCTTTTTCGTGACGTCATTGCTAAATCGCGTAATTCCTACGTTCCTTTTAAATGTATTATTAATTAAGTTATAAATGATCTTAAAAGAGAAGCACATTTTTTATAAATGAAATTAATAACAATATTAAACCTAAATTTTTGTTTTGTCCATGTATTGCATATTATTTATCAGATAGTAAGTATTAAAATAATAATTAATTGACATTATTTTGATAAATATTAAGCCAAAGAGACAATTGCTATTTCCTTTCTTCTTTATTCCATATATCATTCCATCAAGATTTTACAAGATGTGTTAAACTAGACTCTGCTAAACAGACACTATGGAGTCATATGTGCTTCAAATTCCAGTGATATTGCGTTCGCGAGGATAACTAGTATTTTTGCTGTTAGATTTCATAGTAGTTCAAAATCCAGGTTTCGTATCTCGAAAAGGAAACCCTCATTAAGTAACTTCTTTCATATGTCTGTCACATGCGTTTTTCTCAGAAACTTTTCCAATAAAACTTGAAATTTGGCATATTTATGGGGCAAACACTTTATATAATAAGAGTAAGAACCTGAAAAATATTTGTTAATTTTATAGGACTTAACTTTCATATATATGTTTTCCTTTTCATTTGTATGAGATATGAAATTTGTTTTGTAATATTACATAAGATAGTTTGAGAGAAAATGTTAGGAATATTCCCTACAAAATATGCAATCATATTCTCCCATCACTCAACATTTTTTACCAATTTCATTGAAATACTATATATCTTGATTAATATAAATTGTCGTCGTTAATCTCAAAAACTACTAAATTTCCTTTGTTGCTACCGATTAAATTGGAATTATGACGTTTTTTAAAAAGAAGTCATTAATTTTCAACAATGAATCGGTTATCAAATATTTTCAGGATAAAGAAAATCGCACTCGAGACAAAAACTGATACTAGAACGCTCGTGAAGGAACTCATTATATTTCAATTTATCTTTTTCAACCGAAAAAATAGAACAAAGGATGTAAGTAAAGGTGAAAGTTGGAAGGCTACTCTGCTTTTCAAACTTAATTCAAAAGTGTTTGTCTTCACTCTTTGTCTTATTATTTTATTCGGAAGTCGTTTTAACAAATTACCTATTGATCAATTTATTTCTTCCCGCTACCCATGTAATAAAAATATAATGTTAAGGAAAACGTGAATTGGGGAACTTTTTCAATTTGTCATTAAACATTTTCTTTAGGAACTGAATAAAAAGTGAGACCTAATAATTTAATTTAGAAAAACGGCAGAAATGTTTATAAGGAAATTACACAAAGACAATGATATTATATTTCATTGTTAACATATAATAAAAAAATTGTGATGAAAAAAAGTATATTAACACTTTATAAATTATGTTAATATCAAAAACACCTAAGAAAAAAACTGGGATTTAAAATATAAATGTAAAGTACACCTGTAACATAATTCGAATTAATTTAAAGATTATTTAAATGGTGTTTTAAAATTGAGTACAAAATCATAAAAAAACTGCAGTCTAGAAATTATATAAAGCAGTTATGAACGACCGTGTGTACATTTAAATTTTATAGATTACATACACGACTATATTTTGCCTCATCAAAATTAATTTTTTTTAAATAAGGTAATTATGGAAGTAAATTTTATTACAGAAGATATTTAGTAAAAAAGTATGAAAAATAAAAAAAAAGTTAAAATTGTTTTTATGAATGATATATATATATATATATATATATATATATATATATATATATATATATACATGCATGAACTTACATATAAACATATATATGTGTGTGTGTATGTATGTATACTGTGCAACTTTTACATAGAATTTAATAATTCACTTCAGCATTTTTTAATTTCCGTCTATTTGACATTAAATCTACCATTTATTATTGATAGAAAAAAAACAATGAAGGACAATTGTCTCAACAGGCGGAAAACAATTTTTGGAAATTTCCTGTAACAGTCTCCGATAAAAGTTATCGCACAGTAAAAATATTTATTAATTTAGTAACTTTTATTTTATATTCAAAAATAACACTAATCTATGGATTCATTAGAATAATTAACGGTTTGTATCTTACGGATACATTACATCAATGTTTTGAAACTTAATTATTATACTTTGATATTTATTTCATTTCAAAAAATTGCACGTTGATAAATTTTTTAATTATTTATTTAGAGTCTACTAAGTTTTACATTCTATCATTGAAGGTTTAAATCATTTCCCATCTTAACTTTTATCGATGATTTTTTGATTTTTTTACACAAATCGTTTCTTAAAAAAAATTATATGTAATTCAATAAAGAATCCGGAAATTTTCCAGTTTAAAAATCATGACTATCAAGCTTGCTTTAAAAATCACTTTGAATGAGACTTCTGTCTATAATAAAAAAAACAGTGAGCCGTCACGGGACGCCTGGCAGATGTGAAACATTGTGTTCGTACAAGTAATATGTATAAAAGACAAGATTATTACAGGAACTAAATATAGCATAATGAAACAATAAAGTATTACGAATTTCTTACAGAAAATGGTGACTTTATTTAATAAACATTTATTTACAATTAATACAAAAATAATAAAGCGCAGGTTATGTATACCGTAGTAAACAACAGCATCGAACTGAGTGAGGAGGGGGTCGCGTAGTCGGTTGCGCATGGCGACACGTCGCCATACCGTACACTCTACTACATATAGACTATATATATATACCTTAGTATAGCGTGGCGAACCGTCGCCACGGCAAGCGTCGCCACGCAAACGATCCGGTTTATACCTGCACCAAATAATCAAATCAGTTTATAGATTTGAGCAAATTATAAACCAAAGTTATTTTATATTTTAATTTTACAAACTACATAAAATATTAAATAACGTAAATATAAACGGTCGATTTTATTACGTAATTTTTGGTAGAAACAAGATGAAACAATTGTATCTAATAATATAATAATATAAATACAACGACCAAGACCGTATGTTCTTAGTAAAAGGATCGTGTACAATATTTATTTAAAAAAATCTACATAGACTTCGAATTTTGGGGTGTATTTTAGATCATACATTCTTATATGGAACTTTAGTGCATAATTTTTGTGCTTGTGAATTAAATATATTTAATTGTTACCAAAAAAAGTGTTTAAAATTTACACTTACAGCTGTTAACTTGGAATGAACTAATATTTAATGAAAAATATGTATCGAAATTAAAAGCAGTTAATGATAGCATTTATATGTTGTCAAAAATAAAAAATCGAAATAAATGGGTTAGTATTATTTCCATCACTGGACTATACATAAGGGGGCCAAATCACTATGCTCATTTCGCAGTCAATAAAAACTTAGAAGTTCTCATGTAAATAAATGGATTATTATCAGTCAAATTATTTACAAGAGAACTTCTGGAAGATTTTCCTATTTATCAGTCTAAAAAATTACATTTATCAATTCATTTTATTTTTTAAGTATCAGATAATATTTTTAAAATTTGAAGAACAAATGTGAACGTATGGTAGATTATAAAAACATAATTTTAAAATTTTTCTCAAATATGCTTTTGACAACAATGTAGTGTACATTGTGGTTAGACACGATACATGAAATTAAGAAAAAATACTTATTTGTCCCTTCTGAAATATCGCTGTTAATATTTTCGAGTGATCGCTACTAAATTATGTGCAAATAATTGTGCTGTATCATTTTGTCGAGTTTCAATATTACACAATTTTTTAAAGAAATAATGTAGGCACTTCCAGTAATATATTTATAATTGTCTTACATTAAATTTTGAAAAAAAGTGTTAAAATCTTCACTATATATGAAATTAATGAATATTTGGATTACTTTTGGACGGACCCATGAGCGAAAGTTTCCTTTTTTCCTTTGTGGTGTGGAACGCTAAAAAGGCTGAGTAATGTTATAAGTTTTTCGATAAGGTAATGTTTAGTATTGCTTTGCTACATTTCAAGAAATTAAAATTAACCGAATTTAAAAACAGATGTTAATGTGTATAGAATATCACAAATATTCTGAAAAACTGAAAGAAATAATTTTTACTTTGATACGAAATTATTTGATGATTTTATTTTTAACATCGTAATTTTTTTGGCTTCGAGTGGATATAAGGTACTACTAAAATTGTTTATATCACTTTTGGTATACTTATTTTTTCAATTAATTTTGAGTTATTAAAGTTTTATTAATGTATTTAAAATACATCTTTACATTATTAATACCACTTAGAGATTTATTCTCACGTTAATTTACATAATATAATTCCAAATATTTTAGTTCATAAAATATTAAGCAGCTATGAAACATAGTTATTAATAAAATGAAATGACCCATCAATATTTCACTGGAAAGTGATCTGTACGTACGATTATGCACATATATTTCTCCTTGTTCATTCCAATATCGGCTGTCGAGAGAGGGGCTCTATGATTAATGACCGTCACTAATAAAGCGATGATATTTCGCGCTGGGGACGGTCGTGCCGGGGCAGACTTTTATTGGATCTGAATTCCATCAACAGCGTTGTTAATTATAAAGCTATTTGTATACAATTTGAGATTTATTGGGACGTAATATAAATATTTTTCATAATTACATAAAATTGTTTTTTTTTCAATTATGGGATAAGTGTCATAAAGTATGACAAGTATTGTGGATTAAGCGTCAAAATGTACTGTAAACTGAAAAAAAGGTGCCTGAAAAACTGCTACAGTTAACACCAATATAAATAGGCTGCAGTGTACGAATAAATTTCACACGTTGTTGGAAGGGCCATGATATTAAATCACACTTCGTATTTAGTTACTCGTAATATGGAAATATGAAGGAAAAAAAACAAATCATTGAAATTTATACACACAAACGCGCGTACCCACTCGCATGCATACAAACGTTATATATATATATATATATATATATATATATATATATATATATATATATATGTGTGTGTGTGTGTCTCTGAGTGAGAAACAATAACTAAGATAAAACTAGGATAAACTGCTACATGACTTAACGAAGAGTTGACTTATTCCATAAACAATTAAGCTTATAATAATGAACCAAAATTAATTTTTTAAAATTTCCTTTCCACGGTAGAAACTTAAAAAAGATTGTGCTGAGATATATCAATAGATTGTGCTGAGAATGATACAATTAGTTTGAATACTTGGATGTGCAATATAATTCCACTTGTTTTTATATTAACACACATGACGTAAAGAACACTGTAGTAGCAAATTTTAATAGGCAGTGACCTTAATTTTCTTTACTTCTATAAATTTTTTATTTTAGCTTTTAATTACTCAATTTTTGCAGATATAACCTGGAACTGTAGTTTCTATGAAAAATTATGAAAACAAAATTAGGCCTATTATACGAAATGGAATGAATTTATGAAATTTAATACATCACTGATAGTTGTTAGTTAAATAAATTCAATTAATACCGCATTATGAATATGTTTCATATTCTGTTATGCGGTGCTAAGTATTTTCTTCTCGATCCACACGTTGTGATAAAAATCTGTGTAATTCCCTAATAAAAATATTACCATATATATTTAATAAGTTGCAAAGAATATGCCGAATATGACATCAATGAAATATTAAGATTTAAATTTAGAAAAAAAAGCAATTAAATTGTATAATCAAGATAATTATTCTGTGCTCAAATTAGTTATTTCCTTGATATCATTTTAAATATATTTTTATATTACACTACATTCCTAAACGAAAATATCATTTGAAAAAAAAATTTAAATATAAATTATCGAAAAATTAACATTAAACTTATATACTAAAAAAAATTCTTTACAAATGGAATTATGGTAAACAAAATTTCAATTGAGTAAAATTTATAATCGAAAAAAGTTAAGACTTTACTATTTAATCTGCTATGGTTATTTTTGGTTATTATACATAATGTATGTACATTCTTAGATCTGAAAATAAATTATTTCCTCAAATTTTTTCTTTAACATTATTTTAACGGGCCTCCCTAAAAATATGACTAAAATTTTGTAATGGAATAAATCAAAGTAGATCTTATAGACAAAACGTGTATTTTGATAGAACTACGAACGTATTGTAACTGGTATTGCGTCTGTTGAAGAAGGTTAACCTAGAATATTTATTAGACCTCTCTACTTCAGAAGAATTCTTCATTTGTGTTTTATGCACTTCTGTTTTTCTCATTAATTCCATTAATATTTATTGTTTAAAAAATATATATTGCCGAATTTTAGTTCTGTTTGAAAAACAAAATTTAATGATATAATATACTAATTTTAGAAGACTACATATTGTAATAATAAATAAAATGACATATTTTTCAAATTTTACAAGACTGTATTATATTTTCAAAGTTTATGAAATTAAAATATTAAATGCCTATGTTATAGCTTTGAAATTTACAAATGACCATAGGATTTATATAAATTCGCAAATAATTCATATTTAATAATTAAAATTGCACTTCTAGAAAAAAAATAGTTAAAAAACTGTTCATAATTTATGTTAGTATTTTTATGAGATAAAAGTCACATATTTTTACATCGTACATTAAAATAAATAAAATAGCATCACTGATGGAAATCGCTTTTCGACTTCCGGAAAAATCTATAGAATTGTTTTATATTTGATAATCGAGCTTATAATATTTTATAATAGTTATATATCGATAAATATAAAATACTGACATGAAATTCCTACGAGACCACCATTTGATGCATGTTGCATAATATTATTATGTTGACATATTCAAAATCAATTGGGTATTATCAACATAATTATATATTTGAAACTAATGATATAGGCAGGTTTTTAGATAAAATAAAATACACCGCGAAGTCTAAAATTTTAACAATGTAACTATGTATTTTGTCAATAACTAACAAGTTTCAAATTTGCTACTTTTTTATTGATGCTTATTAAGACAACTTATTCATTCAAATAATCATTAAAAGAAAACGCCAATTAAAATTTTATTCTTCCTTCGACTTTAGTTTACATTTACTTTGCCTTTGCGTAAATTACATAAAATGCATATTGATTGTTTATCCATAAAATAACTTCAGTCTTTGAGTAAATCCGCAAAGAATGACGTTATTTTATGAATAAACAAACAATATGCATTTTAGCAGTTTAAATAATGATCTTCACTCGTTCAATATTAAAGATATAACATTATTTAATCGCGTTAAACATGTTGAACGATTATGAGCCTATTAGTTAACGTTATAAAAAACTAGCATGTGCTGGTATGGTAAAATGATTAAAAACTTTTCTTTGCAAATTTTTTTTATCCATTTATGAGATATTATTTTAAATATGATATGTACTACTCGTCTTTAATATATAATGAAAGTGACTTGATTATTAATATTTGTTAAAGCGATAGTAATCTGGAAGAAAATGCCTTGGAATATGTTTCACTGTTCTCAGAAATGAAATTAATAGCAAGGTATTCATTGCAGCGTATTCAGTTTTCAGTGCAAAGGAATAATTTTTGTAAGGGTCCATGTGCACTGTTTATGCTTCTGTAAACGATAGCATATTATATACTGTTTATATATAATCCAGAATGTATATTACGTACATGAAACATATATTAAAATTTGTTGTAATGTTGTGGAATAAAGTTTCTGTATCATAAGCACAATTAGCGTAATTATGTATAATTTATCTTTTAATATGGGATATAAATTATCTCCAAGAAAAATTTAATTGGAAAAAAATTTGATTTCTTAAAGCCCTTTAAATGTGAAACATAAATAAAATATCGAATAGACAGATAAAATTTCACTTTATAATATTAGTACAGAGGACAATAATTGATGCACTATAAGACCATCCATTTCAAACCAGGGAATATTGTAAACGTAACTTTCTTTGCTATTCAAAGAAAATTATCTTTTAATTGCAATGCGGTCATATAGCCTCGAAATACGTTTGCCACAGTAAGATTGTCTAAAATATTTTCTAATTAGAATAAATTCAGGGGAAATGTAATTTGTACGTGAAAATATTGTCTCATCCATATTCGTGACGACGTAGCTCCTATCGCCCCCCTAATATTCTCTCTTTCATTAAGTCTTAAGCCAAAAACCTCTTTTATTTAGCCTTCGTCTAAAAATCTAAAAATATTAACAGTGTGACTTAGTTTCTTACGACAAATATGCCCATGAATGTATAGCCATAAACAAAATAAGCCTAGACGTTATCTAAATTATCTCATTAGTACGCTAAATTTCTTAGATTCTAATATTAAGGTATCGCAAGAGGGCATCCCCTTGGTAACGAGTCTTTGAAGAAAATTTAATTACTAATTAAAAGATTTTTTACTTTTATATTTTGTGATGGACTTTTGTGGAGGTTAGGTCCTAACCTATGTTAGGTATGATAATATGATATTAAGACGATAATACTCTTCTAGCTTATTTGAATTCGCTGAAAATTAAAACAAATAAACGCGACCAGTTTGGTAATAGTCTTTTATTATTTTGAGATTTTTGGTTTGCACCAGAATTTAACAAGTTGTGATTTTCCTAAAAAATTTTTTTTTCGTCTAAATTATTATTATTATAAATAACCTTAATCTTTCCATAGGTTAGCTTAACAGAAATATTTTAAAACACTGAAGGAGGGATTATATCCGGAAACTATGCCATTTTATTAACAACAAAATTTGAAGATAAAACAAATTATTATATTTCCGTGAATATTAGAACATTTTAATCGAACCCTATTAAATTTTCACTATTTTATGGGAAATTCGGCTAAAATTTCAGCGTGATAATATTGCAGCTGGTATGAAATAAAGTGAAGGAAATGTTAAGAAAATAATTCGAAATTTAGTTGTAATTTCAATAACATATTGAATATATTCAATCTTGCTTAAATCATATCTAGATTAAATTTAAATTTTATGGCTTCCTTAGTTTTTCTTACTATTTAAAAAAAGATCATATCAAGAGAAAAAAGCTCAATTTATTGGAAATACTTTATTTCCAGCAGCGTTTTTTTTTTATTTATACTTGTCCTGAAAAATCAGAATTTCTCAAGAGGTATTACAACTTAAAATTAATTTAGTTCATTAATTTTAATTTATATATTTTATGATAATATTTATACAAAGCACGTTCTTGTTATCAGTATCAAATTGACCCCAAAGTTTTGAAGGTAGTTGCATGTTTGGAAAAAAGAAGGCCTAGTTGGTTTTCAGAGAGCAATCCTTGGCCTCGAGCAGACAAGTGACTAAATCTATTTCAAAAGCATGTTGAATACGTAGATTGTTGAAAATATAATATGCAATAGTATAATCATGTACAATAATCCAACAGGTTATCCATTTAATTAATTACACTGTTAATTGAAGAACATATTCATATTTTTGGAACCAAAAATGTGAGGTTGCCTAAATTTGAAAGGCGTTCCCATTGTTTAAAATGATTCTTAGTAAGATCTTGATAATATATGTCTGTATAGTAAATGAGAAGCAGTGAAGGTTTTTTGGCACTGGTAAGATTTATTTTGATCAGCTAAACACTTTTGAGTTTCTTGAAGCATTCTACGACGAACATTATTTCCATACTAAAAATACAACGACTAATTTCATTTACTTGAGGCTGTCAGCGGAAATTGTTAATTAACAGTTTTAGTCTGTTTATTCATGTAATTTAATAATAGTAAATATCTAATAAAATGTTCGCATTTTTATAATATTATTTTGAGCATTCCAAATGTGATTATAGATATACAAATTTAATGAAGGAATGGAAATTTTAATCCGTTTATTAAAATTTATGGCAATAATATAATTTTTGACATAATGGCAAAGATAAAGAAATAAATATTGTAAACTGTAATTGTTAAATAAATAAAAATACAATTTGATGATGTTCAGTCGGTTTTTTGGCATAGAACTAAGTTTTTCTCTGTAAATAAATTTATGGCGATCCGTTCCAGCGTACATTTTGAGTTTTCATATTTTTAAAGGTGATGTATGTAGACCAATAGAAAAGTGTTATTAATTCGAATATGAAATCTAATTTATGGTATTTAAATTCCAAAAGAAAAACTATTAATTAAAGGAATACAATAACGGTGGAGCTGCACGAAAATTTTTGCGATCATAGCTACTAATGCGCCGATTTTATTGTTATTCTTTAATTTTAATAATGTTTCTGGGCTTATTTTTTTGATACAGCCACAAAAAAGGAGTATCGAAGTATTCTCCTAATGTAATAGTTACGTATATAAAACAGCCAGTAGAACTTCAAATTCATCGAAATTACCCATTTTTCAACAAATTTCCAATTAATGATTTTATTAGTAAATATTTTATCATAATGGAATTAGGTAAATATTTTTATCATAATGGATAAAAATTCACCTAAAATAAAATCGGTTGTTTTCTCTTGTGAACATTTTGGCTAATTTTTATATTGCACTTAGCTGAGTTTTTATTACAAATAAGATTTTAACCAAGTGGAATATTATTCTATACGTTTGTTTTATACTTATGCCAATGACTTTGTTCTTGTGGACTTTTGGAAAAAGTTAGGTAGGACAATTTAAAATAAAGTCTCGTCACTACACCAGAGATTTCATCCTTGAAATTATAAGCGAAATTTTCTTTAAAATATATGCTAGATATGGATCAAAGAATAAAGGAATTACATGGTTTAAAACAAGAAAAATTCTAGACTCCACTACATTTGAATACATATTGCTTTAGGTACACAGTGTGAATTATGGAATACGTATGTACAGATACCGCAGCCTCAGAAAGGTGTGTAGTAAATCATAATATGTACAGTAATCACAGCTTCAAAAACTGTATAAGATTTAAGTACTAACGTTATCATAATGTCGGAACAGTTTAATAAAGCAAAAACTAAGTTGGTTTCAAACTTACTAACTATAGTCTGTGTGTATAATATTTCAGATGTTTTCCAGTAAATTAAGTTCGTACATTTTTTTTAATTACATTCGCTTAAAAACCATAAATATAAATAAGGATAGGTTCTATGACTTAAAAGTACATAAACAAGACCGTTACAAAATATATGTGCACGCTTATCTGTCTATCCGTCAGACACAGTTGTTTTTCTTGTAAACGGTCGGAGGTAGACACTTGAAATTTAGCATAATGACTTGCATATCTTGATAGTTAAGAATGAAGATTATTGATGTGAAAACTGTAATGAACTGTAATATCTCAATTTTAAGAGTTCAAAATTATTTATTGTAACTTTATATAATACAGTTCTAGATATGTTGTTAAAAATCTTCATTATTCACAATTAATTTGTGAATAATGAATTTCTACAAAATTAACGCCAAATATATTCAATATTTAAAAATCTTCATGTAAAATACATACGTTCCCTTTACTTCCAAAGCTGCTAAAGTCAAAATTATTATAGAACAGCGTTACTAAAATTGACCAAAATTTACCGAAATACTTAAACGATGATTCTGAAATTGATTGTGATCTGATCTGATAATTCTGTAAAACTGTACAACAGTTTTTGAATTCGCGAGAACTTTATATTTATGAAATATTTGCTAAGTAATTTGCGTAAATAGTCTAATAAACATATTATGTACTTTTAAATGTGTGGTTTTTCAGTTCAGAATTAGAATTTTAAATAATATTATTTTAATTAAAGTAAACTAAAGTACATTTTTGCGGATTTTATGCAAGGAAGATTGAACTATCAAAAAATCTTCATCACGACGAAAGCACCCATCAAAGCATAAATGCGAATGTGTAATGACACACCGCAGAAAGTTGACTGAGATGGCTCTCACTTATTCCGTTACTTTAGCTTTCAGCAGCTTCAAATTCATAAAAGGGGTATCAGTAACTCTTTCTTTGATATAACCCCATAGAAAGAAGTCAGCCAGGGTTAGGTCGGGCGATCTGGTTGGCCAAATTATTTATTCACATCAGCTTATGACTTTTCCCGGAAATAGTGCTCGAATTGTGTCCATGGAGACTCAAGTTGTGTGGGCAGTACCCCTATCTTGCTAAAACTACATATCTGACTCGTCAACATTTTCCTCTCGCAGACGCGTCACAAAAAAATTGTTTTTTTGTATTTATATGGGAGCACTGGTTACATTATCATGTTATATTATTTTAGTACGTCGAATAATATCGCCGGAAGTCAATATGAATGAAGATATGTAATATAATAATAATATATGTACCAAATAATTGAACTAACGATGATTGATGCGCCTCGAGCGCGCTTCCATTATTGTTTCTGTGCCGGTTTTGTGATGTGCCGCCGCCGCGATAATTTTGATTCCATCTAAAAGATAAGTCAGAATATTTTCTTTATTGTCTTCATGTCATTTTTCTTGACGTTTATTTGAAGCTTTCATATACATGTCTATTTGATGTGAAGTTTTACATGATTTTGGAAATGTATCTGTGATATATCGTTACTTTGATTGAAAATACATCATATTTCCTCATCCTGTGCGTGCGTATTTCGAGTGACTTTCTTTTTTTTATATTAATTCCATATCTATTAGTATTATTAAAAAGACTATGAGCATAAAAAAGGTAAGCGACAATTATAGATTGTTTTTTCATGACATTGTCGTGTCTAAGGTTAAAATCGTTAAATAATTATGTTTAATTTATATTCCTGTATTGAATATCTACTTGTTAAATTAAATTCGTGTATACAAATGTCTGCATTATTTCAAGCCAAAATTTCCTTGGAATGACTATGCTAAATTCTCTTTGGTAATCCATTTTGAACAATTCTCCATACAAATGTCCAAAAATCAGGAAAAAAATATGTAAATTTTGTCTGTATAGTGACAGAAAAGTTATATTAAAGAAAATTTCAAATTGATCGATGAAATAACCTAAAATTTAATACCGACTTAACGCTGAAGTATTATGGTTAATTATTTTGCGTATTCCTTTAATAAACACTACATTTGTCAACGATAAATAAACTGATAGAATAAACTTAGTAAAATGCTTTCTAATCAAATAACAAGACGAAAACGTAGGAAATGAAGACTTTTGAATGAGGCATAGAAAGTAAAAGAGCCTGCTAACTCACATACATATATACTTCTGTTAAATTAATATGTTAAAATAGGACAATTTCCTTTGCGAGTGTTCCACAACCATTTTACTCTCTTTACATCGCGGCATGTTCACCTTTGCGTACCATCCTCTTATTTTATGCTATTGTATATACATGATTGCTTATAATTAAAAGCTTATTTTTGCAAGATATTTTATTCTAAATCTATTTTTAAGTATGTAGAAAATTACATCATCGCCGTAATTTTATTACATGAAACATTGTTCACAATTAAATGAAACTACGTGATCTATTATTATTTCTACTTTCTTTAAGTTATTAACCACGACCTAGGTTTCGTTGTATTACAACATCTTCAGGTGGGCTATTAGCGAAGATTCTTTGCTAATAGAAAGATCTTTGCTAATAGCCCACCTAAAGATGTTTTAATACAACGAAACCTAGATTGTGGTAAAGAACTTATAGAAAGTAGAAATAATATTATCACTCATCATTTAATTGTGAATAATGAATTTTTACAAAATAACGCCAAATATATTCAATATATGAAACATCGTGTTTAATAAAGTAATTAATACTTAAATGGAAATTATCAGAAAAAAACAGATTATCATACAATTATAATATATTTAAAATTAACCTATACATGCGCACCATACTTTTAATATTTTTGTGATATCTAATATTGAAACATAATACCTGTGTATTTTGTTTCCATGAATCGTCTACGCGTTTAGATTTGTCTTTTCTGGAGATGTAAACAGAGTATGCATTGTTCCCATGTCTTCATGGATCTGTTTTGTTAATAACCTTTTCAACAAGTGAGTAATAGCGATATTCAGTTAAAACCACGTTCAAAGATCCATCACTTGTCGCCAATTAAATTGGTATAAAATCTGAATCAAAGCAACTAAACTATGAAACTTTTCGCAATGGCTACTAAATAATTGGTGAATATTATGAAAGTTATACCTTTAAAATAATATAATTTCTTCTATGAGCCCGCGAAATTTTTCATTCACATCAATGGATGGAAGAAATATTTCAGACACGTAGTGATTATTTTATGTTACCGTATGTTAATCTTCGCGGGAAACGTTTTGGTTTTCAATATTTTCATAAACATAAAAAGTTACGATGTTATTCACTATCATAGATTATTAGTTTGTGTTATTCTTAAATTCATTTAATTATATTATGAAATGCGTTATTAAGTTTCCTAAATGGAAGGTATATATTGTAAAAATGAGAGAAGACAATAAAGTAGTATAATAATTTAATATGTCTATACTTAAAAGTATATTTTCAATCAAAACTTTAAGTTAACTGTGTTTTCTATTACTTACAAAATATTTCCTTCACAGAGCTTTTTAATGGGCGAATTATAATAAATACGAAAGTGAAAAATAAATTTATCCTTGATTCAATAGTACTAACAGGCAATCGCTATTTCCTTTCCTCGTTAATTTCTTACGTCTTTCCGTTGAAGTCAAACTTGACGCAGACTCTGCTTAATAGGTACTTTATCAAATCACAAGGACTAGACATTCGTTAAGATATTACATTCAGAAGAGAAATCCATCTTTTTTGTTTCGTTTAACATATGCCAAAAAAAAATCTATTTTTTAAGATTTCATACTTTGAAAGCGAAACAACGGAACCGTTTCAACTGTTTGGCATATTTATTACTATAATTAAAGAAATATTGGCCTGTAATATTAGTGGGGATAAATTTGATATATTTTTTATTTGAATGAGCTATATATTAAAAGGGATTCCAGAATTCCTTTTTCATAATTTTATGTACGACAATTTTAGATATATAATGGGTAATGTTCACAAAACATTTAAAATCGTGTTCTGCCCTCCCCTGCTCTCTTTCTACTAAAGTAAGATTAATAAAAAAAAATTACTGGAAATCAAAGCAATATTTACCAAAAATTACGCCTTTGAATAACATCAATAAATAACATCATGCAATACATGCATGACGTAAATAAATAGAAATGAACAGGGCTTTTCAGGGAAATATTAATTTGGTGAAGATCTGTATTTAGTTTTGTATCCAAACCGCGAATTTTACAATCGGCCTTAATATTCATTACAAATATTATTATTGTGCATATTCATAAGCTCGTTACTTTAATTACTAAATACGCCTCCACTTTCAGTAAATAATTTCCCATCGATAAGTTTGTATTATCTATCTCCGCCTTTATGTAAATACATCAGAAAGTATGCAATTATCTAAAAAAATTTACTTAAGGAGAAAAATAGAAAGTGAAAATTTTCACGGAAAAATTACTACTCCTACATATACTTTGAATATTGAGGATGTCGCGTCCCCAGTCCTCTGAATATTCATTTGACACACTTCTCCAGTTTTTATATTAAATCGTTCGATATTTGTAGCCTGCATCAGCCTACTGCAATGTGAGAGATACATGTATTTACGACCCACTCACGAACTTTGTACAAAAGTTAATACGTAAATAAATATCATAAAAGAAGGTGAAAGGAAGTTTAAAGACTTCATCGTTATAACGTCTTCCTTATTATCATGCCGAACATGAAAGTGTATAAGATATTCGAGTAGGAATGTTTTTCTATGACGTCACCACATAAAATATTAAATTAATAAATTTTTTCGAATACCAAAATGACGGAAAATTTTCATTTTAACGTATAAAATTATCGAGCTATAAGTACATTTTGCAAGTAGTTCGGTTATTAAAGTTATTGAAGGATATTGACGTAATCTGAAAAATTGGTTCTTGGAAAACCATAGAGGTAAGGACAATAGAAAATAACAAAACACATACAATAAAATTATCGAAATAGAATGACGAAATAACCCAGTTTGAGTAATTAGGATCTCAATGTGACAAAATAAGATTTTCTGATCATAATATCACAATTTTTTGCAATAGTAATTCTGAACACTAATTGCTAAATTCATAACTGGAGTATGTTTATTTGAGATGTGATGTTTCCTTTTATCATATTCTTGTTAATATTTTTGATCGACAAAAAAAATATTCATGTTTTCTTTATACTCTTTACCAGGAAGTTACATACTTAAAGTTGTCGGCTTTGTTAAGACGATTATGTAAGCACCATATATACTTCATCAGCGATGAAAAGGTTAAATTTAAAAAAAAAGCAAACTTATTTTAAAGTAATTATATTGATATAATACCCTCCGTCTACATACAGGTATTTTATATTTCACATCATTTTAGTTTAAAATATTTCTTTATTATATTAGTGTAAAATTGGTAATGTGCAAGATATATAGAAAAACAACGACTCATTCAGGATCACATTTGAATTCTTACTGGCCACATAAGAAAACGCGAATTTTTGACTAGTCTGTCACAATACAATTCACATGTTATACCGAATATTATTAAATCATCTTCCGTTACGTTAAGCTTTCCTGTTTATTACTCTTCCCTGCTTTATAAATTATCCAAATATTTGACACAATCAATTTAAAATGGTTTTAGAGAGCGATAAGACAATGTTGAGTTGTTTGTAAATATTCCAAACTAGCTGTGTCTAGGAATTTGTTCGCATGAAATTCGGAATAAGAAAAGTTATCAGAGTTCAATTTTTCTCTCAAATGTTGAACTTGGGTATAAATTATTTACATACCAAATTTAAACAAAATCCGTTTAGTAAGTAGATTTCGCGTAAATGACGCACAAAATAACAGACAAAAATTCTGAAAAATGGTTTTCTGGCTTCTAATATCATTCTATACCCTAAATTAATCAGTATTTTTAATATATTTTGAATGTACAGAATTCGTTCTTACAATATTTTTACATGTATATTTTAATAATCTACAATAAGTAGACAGTTTGTGTAAACATGTGTGACCTTCATGTAATAGGCTTTGTCATAAATTATATGCGTTATCTACAATTAATCACTAAACTACGCAAACCTGTGAACTTTTTATACTTACATTTCCAGTTTTCAGTTTATTGGTTTAGAAATCTTTGAGTTCAAGTGACAGATAGATGGACAGACCTACTAATGTATTTTGCTTCGAAGGTTTCTTGTTTCTGCGACACCGTATTCATCAGTATATTTTAAAATGTAAAGCAAAGAAAAATAAAATAATGTATGAAAATACATCGTTTCCAGGTCACGACGTTGCAAATCATATAGTTACTGAAAATATAACTATTTTTTCAATTAATAACAACAAATATGTATAAGATTATTAACCGAAGGAAACATATATCAACCTTTTTTAAAATTCTCGAATTGTAATTTAAACATATCTTACTAATTTCTGAAGTAATTTCTTGTCATATTACATATTTGCTGCAAGAAATAATTTTATTATATATTTTGTAATAAAATAAAAAATAAATATGTTTGTAACCAAAAGTTTGAAAATGTATCATGATTAGCCTATTTTTTTAAATTGCGGGTTTGCGACGACTTACCGTGGTTGCAATGAGTTTGTTTTGCAATAAATGTGATATTACTATCTGTAGTAATAATTATAGATATGTTGTCAGTACTTAAACGATAATATAAAAATATGTTTAAAATATAAAGAATTTAAAATTAATTTTTTTTTGTTTGGATAGAAAAAAATTAGATGGCGAATAAAATGATTAACTAGAAAAATGATATAATTTAATACAATAGAGATATATTTTTGTATGCACTCGCCTTAAATATTTCATTAGCTAAAATTTGACATGCAATACCCTATATTTTGCTTTCAGTCGTATAAACAAAACTTATAAATATATCGACGCCTGACTTTGCGAGAACGCATGACAAATACGCTAGTCTTGTAAACGCTGCTCTCTGAAATCGTCCAATTTAAAGTTTCGTAAAGCACTGGGGAATACGATCGTCTTCTAATTGCTCTTTAGGAAACCGCGTGACGAAGACGATCGTCGTCTAGAGGTTAATGCCGTAAAATATCAAGATTGTAAATTTATTTAAAATAAATAAAATTCTCTATTTAACTACAACTTTTCGTCCCTTTCAAAGTTACTATCATTTGATATAGACGTGGATTATCTGATTGGTTGATTTGTAAGACTATTTCCTCTACCTTTCTAAGATTCATTAGCAAGTAATTTTAATTTTATTTTGGTCTCTCTCGTGTTGTTGGAAACTATTTCACTATTTTAGGAATTATTGATTTAGGTAATTTTAAAATCTTATAATTGAATGAAGGAAAAACTAAATGTTTACTTATGAGTTCACAAACCCACGCACATATGGTTTTTTTAATTATTATGTAAAAATAGGGTGTAAAATCATGTATAATTTTATTATTACAATTTGTCCACTATATGAACCTACTGGTTTAATATTGATCAAAATTAAAACTACTACATGAACTAAATTTAAAAAGATTCTAAACCTACGAAAATTTATTTAGAACTATGCAATTAAATGTACCTACCAAACTAATTATTATAAAAAATATTTACACTCGCCTACTGCTCCCTTAATGAATACTTGTTGTTTTATAAAATTATATCCGGATGCGACGGGACCACCCGCATTAGTATGCTTGCATGTTCTGAGCGCCCAGCCCTTGTGACACAAACTTTGTTCTCCGCAGCACAATGAGGATGCGCGTGAGGAATAGGGCAGGTTAACGGGGGCGGGCGGGGCACGACGAAAAATAGGCACGGACTAGTCAGTATTCATGTTACACTAAGCGAAATATATTATAACATATTATTTATGTACAGGGCCATAATGATTGTCACGATCAAAATTGGGTCCGAAATTTCAACACTTTAAACTTTTACGCGGGATACCTAAATATTCCTAAAATAAAAATTAGCCTGAATAATTTCATGCAAAGTCCTCTACTTGCCTCTGAAAATCCAGTTAAACGTGTTTCAGCCATTTTGTAGATTAGCCCGAAAACAGACAGATGATCATTTCAAATAGGAGTATTTTGGTTTTTGTAAAGTGCTAATAATCACATAAGTTAAAATAATACGTTAATTTTAAATCACAGACAAACAATTAAATTTTGTTTATTGATTAAATTTAAATCTGAAGAGATTATCTGAACAGCTTTATTAAGTTATTTGGTATTATAATAGTTTGATGGTCATAGTTTGTAATATATTTGTACTATATATAATATTTTTAATAATATGAAAATATTTTTTAAATTCTAAAATGGTTTCAGTTACTATACAAATATTATGTTATATAAATATTAAGTATATTGAAAACAGTCTTTTTTTTAATAATTGATTACACAAAAGTCTTACTCAATTGTAAGTTTCAATATTCAAATATTTTATGATTCGTAAGTATTCATAGCTAAAGGTTTCTTTGATTGTTAGATAGTACAAAAGTACAATATCATTATTTATGTTGACAAAGTTGAGTAAGTTGTAACATTTTTTAGATTTAGTGGCAACTACCATTTATTTTATCGGTTATTCCCGTTTTAAGAAAAGGCAAAATTTTTTACATTTCTCCATTTTGTACATTGTACAAAAATTTATTTTTATCGCAATTATATTGTATTGTGGGTAACTAACTTGCAACATAATAATTGCATTAACCAAAATGTGTTTTATACCCCATTTCATAAATGATAAATGAAACTGCAGTGTATTTGAATAATTAGTCAATATTTCTTGATTTTACAAGTGTCGTAACTCAACACTTTCTCCACGAAACTGAGCTAAGTCTAAATAGTTTAAATTAATAAATAAAATATTTTTTTCATACTCAATAACACATAGTGCGTAAGTATGATATCCTCATTTGATTAGTTCATGTAGCAAATCAATGCACTTGGTTTATATAAAAGATTTCAAAACATATTATCGTAAAAAATATTTTTGAACAAATTCTATATTTTATATATTAGTTAGAAATATACGTTTAGTATTCCTTGATATGTAAAAAAATCTTTGAGTGAAAACTATTTTTGTCTAGAGGTGTGATATATTCGAATATTATTCAACTACATTATTCATTAGAGAGATAGAAGTTAATTTAATGACTATTAGCGATACAGTTTTGCACTCAATTTACATTTAATACATATATACATGTATATATATATATATATATATATATATATATATATATATATATATATATATATATATATATATATATGTGTGTGTATGTGTGTGTGTGTGTGTGTGTGTGTGTGTCTCTATTATGAACAGATATATATACTTTGTGTGTTGTTTTAAAAATAAAATTATATTTTTAAGCGAAAACGTTAGAGAAAAACAAAAGCAACTTCTCGAATCATTTTATTTTCATTTGTCCCTATTTTTTATTCCAGAGTTGATCATAACAATTAAAATCTAGCGGCCTGGAGCAAATGGTAATGGTTTCCAAAATACAGCAATGCGAAGGATAATTACAGGAAAAGCTCGTCTGATTTTAAGATGCATATTTTTGTTCCGCTTGTTTTTATACTTTCTCTCGTTTTCGAGCAACGTATTAAAATTTAAGAACTTGTTTTACGAATTCGTTTCAGTTTGAGCCAACTTCTTGAACTACTTTTACATAGCGGATCTACTTTTGTTTTACGCCTGATTTAAATTCGAGATAAAATTAAATTTTTAAATAATGATCTTTTAATATTTTGGTTCTTACATCAAACTTTAATCTGAACTGGACGAGTTATCTCATATAAATACATGCTATTATATGTCCTAAATACTTATCTGTAAAGGAGAAAATATTGAAGCCGCTAGATGGAAGAACTAGTCTTTATCAAAGATAGACATGTCTTGATCACATACTTATAAGCATATTGAATTTATTTTGCGTTAATTTTATAGAAATTCATTATTCACAATTAAATAAAACTACGTGATGTAGTATTATTTCTACTTTCTTTAAGTTCTTTATACAAGTGGTAAAGAAATTAAAGAAAGTAGAAATAATACTACATCATGTAGTTTCATTTAATTGTGAATACTTTTAAGCCTAAGACCTTGATATAAAATAACCTGACAGAAACATATTTACATCCAAAAGCATTGCCAATTTTTAGCTAGCCATAGCATCTAAGAAATATTATATGTCTTTACGTTATATGTATATATATATGTATATATATATATATATATATATATATATATATATATATATATATATAATGTATATATATATATATATATATATATATATATATAAATATTTTGGTTTTATTACTCCAATTTGTAAATATTTTATATTTCGTCCTTTTTACTCCCTTCGTTTGAAACAGGTGATATGAAAAATAATGGCGTCACATTACGACTCCTTGTCTAATAACGTTTTTGTGATGGACCTTGTATCAAAACGGGTATACAAATTAAAACTTTGATGGTTATCTAAATTGTTATTTATCATTAAAACTATACCAAAAGATAATTGTGCTCTGTTTAAAGAGCTTTTAATGCTAGGTGGTATGTAATTCCTAGTTTTGAGCATAGAAAAATATAAATTATTTGTTGAGTTCATATATTTCAACCGTCCAATACTTAAAGATACGTCAAATGTTTATATTCATTTATATTTGACGTATATTTATGTAGATGTGTCTAAATTAATAAATGGAGGCTATTAAATATTGTCTCTTTAGGTACTATAAAAGTGGGAATACTATTTTAAAGTTTCTTTTGTTTTTTAAATTCTAACTCGTTCAAATTTCTTTGGGAATTTCTAGTTCTCTAGATATTCCAAAGTAGTCACAGAACATAAAATAAGATAGAAGCGGCATGGTTATGGAAGAGTCTAAGAACATATGTCGCCAGTTCATATCAAATGATTATTAAAAGCACTAATTATTTGCAATGCATGCTCCTAACTCTGTTTAAAATAACCATGGACATGTTCATTATGTTTCCATTTCCGTACGCTTGAATGTTATATACTTATCTCACTTATAACAAATGTTCAACATTTTGAAATAGTTTACATATTTATTGGCTGCTCACCACGGACAATCTTACGTATTTAACAAGAAGTTGAGATTTTATCACTTTAATATTATGGGTGTTTTGTTAAATAAAATAAACCACTGCTTTCAATATAGCGACAAAATAATTGTTTGAAGGAAAATTTCCATACTGATAGAAATTCACAGAATCCAATATCTTCGTAGATATAAAATGATTAAAAGCCTTAATTAAATAGCCTCGATAATTTTTCTTTTTGTCAAACATAGTTGTTAAACGTAGTCTGAGTTCTGGTTTGAGTTAAAGTTCATAACTAGGAACACGAAACCACCTTTAATTTATATCAAATAGTCACTAGTTAAACCAATCCCTTTGCCTGTACGTACCATGAAACTGTTTATCGTTCCACTTAACGCAGACATATGATCTTTCTTAGATGCTATGGCTAGCTAAAAATTGGCAATGCTTTTGAATGTAAATGTATTTTTGTCAGGTTATTTTATATCAAGGTCTTAGGCATAAAAGTATTCACAATTAAATGAAACTACGTAATGTAGTATTATTTCTACTTTCATCTAGTTCTTTAACATTTGTGTAAAGAACTTGACGAAAGTAGGAATAATACTCCATCACGTATTTTCATTTAATTGTGAATAGTGAATTTTTACAAAATTAACGCAAAATATATTCAATATGTTTAAAAGTATGTGATCAAGCCGTATCTACCTTTTGAAAAAGACCAGTTCTTCCATCTAGCGGCTTCAATCTTTTTCTCATTTACAAATAAGTATTTAAGATATATAACAGCATGTACTTAAATGAGATAACTCGTCCAGTTCAGATTAAAGTTTGATGTAAGAACCAAAATATTAAAAGATCATGATTAAAAAATTTAGTCTTATCTCGAATTTAAATCAGGCGTAAAACAAAAGTAGTTCAACTAGATGTGCGCATGTGTGTATTCATTTACTTTTTTAAACGGAAGTTGACTCAAACTGAACTGCCTTCGTAAAAAAGTCCTTAAATTTTAACACGTTGCTCGAAAACGAGAGAAAGTACAAAAACAAGCGGCACAAAAATAAACAACGTCAGACGAGCTTCGTAATCAGACGAGCTTTTCCTGTAATTAACCTTCACATCGCTTTATTTTGGAAACCATTACCATTTGTTCCAGGCCACTTTATTTTAATTGTTATGATCAGCTTTGGAATAAAAAATAGGGACAAATGAAAATAAAATTATTCGAGGAGTCGTTTTTGATTTTCTCTAACGTTTTCGCTTAAAATTATAAATTTATTTTTAAAACAACACATAAAGTAAATAGATCATAGAGATAAACACACACACATAAATATATTTATATTTATACATATTGAGTGCAAAACTGTATCGCTAGTAGTCATTAAATTAACTTTTATCTCTATAATGTATAGTGTAGTTGAATAGTATTCGTATATATCACACCTCTAGATGAAAGTTGTCAAATATTTTTCTTCAGTCAAATATTTTTTTTACATATCAAGAAAACCTGAACTTATATTTCTAACTAATATATAAAATATAGAATTTCTTCAAAAAAATTTATTACGATAATATGTTCAGAAATCTTTTTTATAAATCAAGTGCATTGATCATCAATCAAGTGCATTGTGCATGTAACATGAGCTAATCAAATGAGGATTTCTTACTTACGCACTATGTGTTATTGAGTATGAAAAAAATATTTTATTTAGTAATTTAAACTATTTAGACTTAACTCAGTTTTGTGGAGAAAGTGTTGAGTTACGTCACTTGTAAAATCAAGAAATATTGACTAATTATTCAAATACACTGCAGTTTCATTTATCAATTATGAAATGGGGTATAAAACACATCTTGGTTAATGCAATTATTATATTGCAAGTTAGTTCCCCGCAATGCAATATAATTACAATATAAATAAACTTTTGTATAATGTACAAAATGGAAAAAACGTAAACAATTTTGCATCTTTTTAAAACGGAAATAACCGATAAAATAAATGGTAGTTGCCTCTAAATATAAAAAAATATTAAAACCTACTCAACTTTATCAACATAAATGATGATATTGTACTTTGATTGATTTGACTAATGATGATATTGTACCTAACAATCAAAGAAACCTTTAGCTATGAATACTTACGAATCACAAAATATTTGAATATTGAAACTTACAATTAAGTAAGACTTTTGTGTAATCAATTATTAAAATAAAAATGTTTTCAATATACTTAATTGTTATATAACATAATATTTTTATAGTAACTTTTACAATAAAAAAAAATATTTTCGCTAAAACCGTAATAAAACAATATGGTACAAAAATATTAAACACAATGTTATATATACATATATATATACACACATATATATATATATATATATATATATATATATAATTTCCAATATTATTTATCTTCCAGACTTTCAACTGTTAAATGTATACATGTATATATCTAAGCTTAAGATTTTATTCCTAATTTTAATGTTCATTTTTTCACCATGCAATTTATCTTTACTTCCTTACTTTATTTGACGCAATCTTTATTATTTCAGAAATTTTAATAATTTGCAGAACTTGTAGAAAAACTTCAATGAAATATGATAGCATAATGTCCCCCGCCAATATGAGGATTTTCAAGTTGTGTCTTTTCTGGTAGCATTCGCTATATTTTTGGGCCCACAAAACTTCGAGATAATATTTGAGAATTCAAATTTTCACAATTAAGTTAACATACTTAATAAGTATACCAAATTTAAATTTAGTAGCTCTAGGTATTATAAATTTTCAAATTTCTATAATTTTATCACTCACTGATGATCATCAAAACCTATATGTACTTTTTGATGTCCTAGAAAGCTGAAATTAGGAAGCTGACTAAGGTTAGAATGCAGATATAGATAACACTAAAAAATATATGTGATTTTCCTTTTTTACCCCTTAACAACGGATATAAACTATAGGTATGAAAACTTTGCGGCTGTCCGAAGGTCTAGAAAATAGAAGTTGGTCATGTAATAAAAATTGGTGTATAAAAAAATGTGATACTCATGAATAATAAGCAAATATGACGGCAGCGATGAACGCCATCCCAGCGATTCTGAGAGGTTTGCAAGCCGTTTTGTAGGTAAAGCGATTACGCGTCTACAGCGGCATGATGCGCGTTGACTGGACAGAGTAAAATCGAAATATCTGCGAGTAAGGTAAGCCAAATTATCCTACCAAAAGCAATGACATCCCTTCAAAAACATTTCACCATATTTTAATTTTTACACATTTATGAGTCTGAAGTGTAGCCAAGCCTTAAGAAAATCTAGTCGATAAATGAAAATTCTAGGGCTGAGTTTTGTTGCGAAACTACAAAAACTTTTAATTAAACTATTATTTCAAATAATTAAATCACTAAGAGTGAGCCATGAAGAAATGAACTGATGACTGCTGACCTTATGCTAATTTGTCCTAGTTCCGCAACACGGCCACGTTCTATAACTTTCTTTGCCTAAGATATAGACTTACTTACAGGTAGGCTTTAGATGAAATCATATATTTTTAGGAGCATATCTCCTCTAGTCTTGTCAATACTTTGAGACAAAATATTTTTGGAGGGATTAATATTATCATTAATTTTGTTCTCAAATTCGATCAATAGTTTTATTTTCACCTCATTATTTGAGCATATTAATTGTTTGCCTTTATCTATGCATTTTAGAGACGTATATTTTTTTTAGATGTCTCAAAAATTAAAAGATCCAGAATTGGCTCTGCAGTTTTTCGAGTAAATTTAAATTAACACCTAGTGAATGCTTGTTTATAACATTAAGATTAACGGCACAAGTAATAAATATTTGTAAACATTTTCATAAATAATATTTGTAAAAATATATATCTAGAATCTTTGGGGAAGTTCCCCATACAATTACAGGCAAAAAAATGTTTGTGCAAAAATTACATCTTGAAATTTCCCGTACAAGTATTTTGTTTTTTCATTTTCACTATTAACAATAGTTTTACTGATATATGGGATCATTAATTTGTGAAGAATAGTGATTTTAAACAACAAAACAGATCTAAGATTTCCGGGAATTGAGATTATATTAATTCTACACCACTTGTTAAAAAAGAAAATAAATATTAAAATTTTAAAATGCTTTTTATGACGCCTACGTTTAAAATTCTGTAAAAATCGTCGTAGTAAGACTTGATGTATCTTTTTACGTAGATATATAACAATTACAAAATGGTAGCATTATTTCTACCACTATAATCTTTTTATACACATCTATTTTCAATTGTACACATTGCATGATAACAACAGCTTTACACAACTAAGTAGGTTGTAAAATAAAATTACATCATTCTGGGAGCTAATTTTTGTAATAAAATTATCTTTTGATTGCATCGCATCCAAACAGCAAGCGCAGAATGCGTCTGCTGCTTCAAGATTAGACAAAAATGTTTTTTAATTAAAATAACTTCAAAAGAAATGTTGTTTTTATGTGATAATGTCAGCTCATGCATATTCATTGCGAATAATGGAATAACTGCCGACGACTCCTGACGACGCCGCGCCACCCTCTGAATATTCATTGTACCCTCTTCTTTATTTTAAAATCGTGTAACGTTTAAATCGTACGTTGAACTTATGTAAAGTATGCAAAGGGCATCATAGGTCCATCACTTAATCATGTTAAAAAGAGCGAGTTGCGGCTGAAAAGTATACAAATATAAAATAAACTTAGGAAATAATGTGGTTGCAATTAATACAATTCATCCATAGCAACTATATATTTTATCTTGCTTTTCAAATCAAATATAATGACTATTAATAATATATTTATAGTTTATATTCTTCAAACTAATTTGGGTGAAGTTAACTAACGAAAACGTTAATTACGATGAGTGTTAACTAAAAATAATGATATATTTCTTTGTTGCTAAGAAAATTTTGTGTTGTTGAAACAAAATTATTTTTTTCATGAATAAAACAAATATATTTGTCAGTAAATTGCATATTAAATGTATAATCTTGATAACAACACGTGAAATTTTGGTTCAGTTGTCATTTCTTGTCTACTAAAATATCCTTTAATTAATAGTACGTTTCAAGGATATATATATATATATATATATATATATATATATATATATATATATATGTGTGTGTGTGTGTGTGTGTCTATTAGGTTGAAATTAGACTTGGTTATTAAACAATCTTTACAAAAAATTGGCTGATATATAATAAGAAAAATCTTTTTTATACCTTTTTTTAAGAATTAACATAAAGAAATTTTGAATATTACGAGTATATTTAAAGTTTCCGTTTTAATTTCTACTCGTTTTTATTTATATTAACAGGTAAGAATTTTTTATGCTACGAAGTTCTTATAAGAAAATATTCTATTCAAGTTTTTACTTTAAAGGGATACCCTTCAATTACTTTACATGAGACAATTGCTGGTATACCTTCAGTAACTTTTGTTTAATTTTCCTGAAAAATTAACGTACATCCGTCCATCCACAATAACTAGTTTATCTCTTCTTCACCTTTCCAAACGGCTGTTCAGAAGCAGCCGCTGCGCAGACAGCGTTTTAGTTTCAAATTCAAATAATGTATCCAACTTTTATCGCTAGAAGCGCTGGAGTACAGCAATTGAGTTATATTTAGATTTTTCTAACATGTCCTAACTACAGTCATCGCGACTATATTTTTGAGTTTTGGTCATATTAAGAGTCATAAAACATACAATTTATAGTAGTTAAATCATACATATCCCTAATCTTGCCCTAGTAAGTTAATGGTTTAATCTATATACATATATGTATTTATGTTATCTTCTAAGTAAAAAACAACTTGAAAGTGGAAGTACGGGATTTAGTTTTATCACAAAGTATCAAGTCAGGTCTATCATCACATTGTTTAAATTTAATTCTCTGCAATATGACTTCATTTTCGGAAACAGTTGACTTTCCAAAGCCTTTTTGCGTCACTTCAGTTGTTTGACATTGCTGAACGATGATTCATGTTACTGTTGATTCCAGTAAATGTTTAATGCAAATTTTAACCAGGAAACAAAGCTATGTACCAACATAAAGTTGCATTAAAATCGATTAAACAAATGTTATTTAATTTTTAATGTTTTTCAGTTTTAAATGATATTAAATCAAAATAAAAATATGCAACAAACAAGAAGACAGTAATTCTAAAAGCGGTTGTCATTTTTTTCTGTTCACTGTGAATGGCGCATAACAATAAATATCTTTATCAATAAAAAATCATATTCTTAGGTAAATTCGTTACAATTTTATTACGTCCCTAAATAAAATTAGCGGTAATCAGATCCGTGATTATAATAACATAAATCCGTTGAGATCAATGTATTATTAAAATTTTAAATAAGAGAATTTTTTTATTCTGTAAGTTTTTTTTCTCATTCTGAAAGTATTCTCGATCTGAGCATTCTACACCCCAAATCTTATTATATTTGTGTTATATATATGTGCGCAATGGTTTTTTTTAATAAGCTTATGTCCAGAAAATTAATGTATCCAATTTTTCTAAAATTGATATGAAATAATTCGAAACTTTCAAATATATACAACTGATCTTATAATTAACAAGAGTTACTCTTGCCCTGTAGAACTCTGTTGTTTCAGTGATGTCCAAAATATGCTAGTCTGAAAAACAACAATTTATCTCAATCTTTGGCTGCAGTTGCGTTACATTTAATCGTAGTAAAAATATTTTAAAAATCTGCATTACTTTATGTACAATTAATATTCTTGTATATTTTGAAAAAATTAATAAAAAATTCTGGGTTTGAATACGGTTAAATAAAATAAAAAAAGAAACATCCAATCATTATCGGCGTGGACTGCATTTTAAAAAAATCTTAACCCCTTGTGTGTCCCTGTTACGTATTTTTCACGGCTATCACTCTTGGTGACTGGCACTATACAGACGTAGTCAGTTTAAAATTAAATAAATAAATAGACTTTATGTATCTTAGGAAAGAGAACGAAATTACAAATCGTATCAGTGTATTCTATATCTTACATATTTTTCTAATTGTACAAACACATGTGTCAGTGTATTCTACACGTAAACGTACGTGTCAGTGTATTCTACATCTGATCATTTTTTCAAATTACTTGGTGATTTGTGAAGGTATTACTTATTGTATTAATTTAGTAAATTCTCTTAATTATTTTACCCGCTTGGACTAAATTAGAGGATATATTAATATTACGGTAACGATAGTATGCAGTTCTAATTTAGAGTACCTAATTTTTTTCAAACATTTTATAAATATTCCTTTATTTAGTTTTAGAAAATATATCATATTATTGTCTATTCATCAATTATAATTATTCATTAGAATAAATCTACGATTTCTTTGGATTTGTGGATGGACGGTTTTGCGTCTCCGGTATGGAAGAACATATCGACTTTTAAAATTTCGGTCATTGTGCAAAATATACTTAATGATTTCGGATGTTTAATTTAGTAGTTTATACCATAATATCTCACATGGCGTAGTCATTTTGAGATATTTATTTTAATTCTGGACACAATTTTTATCATGAGAAATACAGAGTTAATTTTTTTTAAGTTTTTTCCAAGCCCTGTTACTGAGTTGCGACATGATTTCTTTATCATATCATTGATTAAAGAAAATGTTGTTTGTGTTAAATGAATTTAAAGTTACGAAAAAAATATGACAGGACGAAAAACTTCTTCCAAACGACATGCTTTACTAACAGAATTTCAGAAACAGGCTTAATATTCAAATTGAAAAGCCCGGTTCCGTTTGTTACAAAATAAAAATGTGTCTTTTTCAACGGTTTACTTAGTAAATGAAAAATTTGTGGGTAAACAAATTTGGAAAAAATTAGTTGTTTTTGATTTAGTTTTTCACGTAGGCCTTGACAGAATCTACGGCTCAGGAGATAGAACTCTGATTAAAAAGGCGATTTATCGATTAAGGGTTAATTCTAATTAAAAAAGAGAGAATAAACATATTTTAAATTAAATTTTAATATCAACAATACTTACAAACACTTAAAATGTAATTTTTATTAGCCGGTTTTAAAAATTACCTTTTATTTCAAAAAACGGTTATATGCCACTATCAAAACTGCTAAAAAAGCAAAAATATTTTTGCTTTTCGAAAATGACCGATAAATATCGATAACTCAACAAAAAAGTTATTATTTTTCTTAAGTTTAACATCACTAGCTTAACCTTATTGATAATTATAGAAATTTCATACCTGTCTACAATAATGCCTATGTGATACGAAGCGTATCTCGCTATGCAATAAATTTGCAAAGTTCAAGAAGTCCCAGGCTATCACTATACCTTAATTTCTCATGCAAGCGTATATTTTCATTGTAGGTAAAATGGGAAGTGATATTATACACGATGTTGAGTTCAGTTTTAATTGCTCCTGTTGGAAACAAAACTCAATAACAAAGAAACCAAAGAATTTCATTTCAAAAAATTTAAATTAACTTTTTGTATTTCCACCTTAGTCTTGCATTTTTCTCCTTTGTCTATTTAGTCCTTATTCTATTGTCTACAAACAGTTCATTTAATGATATACAGTTTAAAAAAGTCATCACTCTTAAGAAAAATTTTTATATCGCGACTAGTTTATAATATACGAGTTTCTATTAACGAAACTTTTAATGTTTTTCACAACAACTGTATCGTATTTTTTTTCACCAAAGATATATTTAAGTGGAAAACACAAAACCCTTGCAAAATAATCTATCTGCCCTTCTTTCACAGCCCTTATTATCAGACATGATTTGATGAAGATACTCGTTAAAAACAATTCAAATAGCAGTTTGTTAGGCTTCAAAAACTATTTGCATTTATTTTACAATTTTACTTCTGTACCTCAGAAGTTATTATTGGCAACATTTATCAAACTTTTCTCAAAAACCAATTAAGAAAAAAGCATCCAATTTTGCACTCAAATAAAACTTGTTTATCGATCCTACGTCCTACTCCTACATCATAGTAAAAGTCCCATTCAAATCATCCAGAATTTTTTAATTTAAATGGCAAACTCTATTTACAAGAAAATTTTTTTTTCCTTTAACTGGATTCCTTGAAACATTGTTTTCAAAAATGCTCCGTATACAAACTTACTCTTCTAAAATATTTCAGATATTAATATTTTAATATTTGTGCACTTGTTTATGCTTCTTTATATATGGTGATAGGCTATTAATATCGTTCGAAAGTGGCCCGAGACAGGCTGTTGATGATGACCTGCCCACCAGTGATCTGAGACAAGCTATTGATAATAATACGTCCAAAAGTGTATTGAGGTAGGCTCTTGATGATAATAAGTCCAACATTGGACTATGACAAACTATTGCAAATGATCCATTTATTAGTGGACTACACAGGCATTTGATGATAATATCAATGGCCATAGCAATGGGCCGAGACAGGTTTTGAAGGTTTTTGAAGTTATTATACGAATATTAAGCAGTGCATCAAGACAGGCAGTTGTTGGTGAAATATAAAGCAGTGGATTGAGACAGAGTTTCTATGAGGATATGCCCTACACTAGACTCAACAGGTTGTCGAGTAAATATAAGAATAACAAAAAAAGATTCAATTTTGCATACAATGGTTATATTTACCTGATGATCTTATGTTTGCATTTTAACAGCATAAACAGGAATTTTATCTTTGATATATATATATATATCGCATAAGAGGACAAGCCTATTCCTGCAATAAATATGTATTATTGCCTGATATAATCATTTGTGTCTTAAGATCATTCAACAGAAGGGGCACTATACGGTTTAATACTAAATAAATTTGTTCATACTTAAACCAAACACTACGTCAGGTGCTCGCAAACGTACGATACATTCATGGAACAAAGGCCTTTAGAAGAGATCTAATTATTGTTTACAAGAACTTTCACCTTTGCTTCCTTGTTGACTCTACTTACTTATACTACGTGAATATATATGAATAGATTCTTTCGTAGGATTATTTAAATTCATAGAATTATACCTGTTGTGTTAAAATAGTTGTTTGTCAAGCTTTCAACGAGGCGAGGATGAATCCCTTCTTAAAGGATCATAATATCTTATAATAGAAGTATTGTTCGAGACTAGAATATTATATTTCCTATTTTATTATGACAGGAATAAGATATTTAGGACATGAAAACATACATGGTTATAAAATATAAAAATTCCATTAACAACTAAACTTGTATTATAAAACCCGCAGAATATAAAATTAAGGAGATATATCAGGAAATGTGTTTATGTCGGTCCGAATGCCACCAAATTCATGTATAATTCTCTTGCGATAATTAAACGTATCTCCCACGGCCGCCACATTCCACACACACGCATATACATATATATAAATGCTCGTATGTGTACCGCTTTTTCTTACTATTACACCAATATAATTACAGTAAATAATTACAATATAATACAAATACAATGCTAGTGTCTGAAAAATATCGATATATTTTTATTATTAATTCGATATATATATATATATATATATACATATATATATATATATATATATATATATATATATATATATATATATATATATATACATATATTATGCCTAATCAATTATTTTAAGTTTGGTTTTAAGATAATTAATATAATAGCACTAAAAACAAATATATTTGACAAAAGCCTTTAATTTTTTGATAGAAAACTGTGTATTTAAAAAAATTTATTCATACATTTTTTTCTCACAATAAATATTTTTTTCAAAACCGATATGAGTTTAAATTGGAGAAAAACGTCATGTACAAGCTTATAACCTATAATATAACTTCTAAAATATAATTCATGTTAGATATTTTTATAAACACTTCTCGTGAAAGTTTTCAAATATTTTGTGTGTTGCTTTGAAGTTTTTAATAAACATTTATGTTTATTATTTTTTTTTTACTTTGTTGTTCTGAGACACTCATTATTGAATTACGAATAGTGTAAATTTAAAAATACATGCATATGTAGGATATAAATGAGGATTAAATTTTCTTGTTCAGTTATTTTTTTATTCGACAACTTTAAATTAAACCGTACAATAATTAACTTGTTTATCAATAAATAAAAGTATATATTTTTGGAACAAAAAATTAATTATATAAATTTAACATATATTGTTTCACAGAGAACCATTTTTTTCCTCTCGGTCGCATATATATTTTATATTGGTATAATTTTAAAAACTGAAAAAAAGAATGACAGCTTGACCTCTAATGTAATAATTGTTTTAGGAATATTACAAACAATAAAGTCAATATTAGTCTATTGGCAGGCAACGACATCCTATACGGCAAGAGCGTTGTCATATATAAAAAAAAACAAGATTGTATGACAAACATTTTAAAAATGTTTTAAACGATTGATGTTCCCATGAAATCCCATGCTTACCGGTAACATCTGATATAATTCACAATTAAATGCAACTACGTGATATAGTATTATTTCTACTCTATTTAAATTCTATACCACAACCTAAGTTTCGTTGTATTACACAATCTTTATTATATAACAATTAACAGTCTTTAATTATGAATAATGAATTTCTACAAAATTCCAACATCAAATATATTCAATATGTGATATAATTTATGTCAAAAGTTGTGTTTGTACATACAATTATTAGCCATTTTGACCAAATTTCGAGACTATATTGACGGGCCGCGATTAATACACAAGTGGCGGCCCGTTCTAAGCCGATTGTATGTATGCTTGATGTCTAGATATGTGTCTCCATCTGGTGATATAATATATAAAGAATTAAAATGTTGAAATTTTAAGAAATTTTGTTCTTGTAAATTGTATTATAAAAATATTTCATGGTTTTATTTTCAATCGATGTATTTATATTATGTCGTAAAAGGATGGAAAAGAAATTTATTAAAAATATTCGAGGCAGTGTTGCAATTTATGTATAAAATTTTTTTTGCCTTAATTTAGATAATTTCCTTACAAGATCCTAAAAAACTACGAGACAAGAATACGTGTCAATTTAATTATGGGAATAATGAAACACCTTGAATAAACTTGGATTTCAACAGTGTCGTGTGACGTGGTCGAAGCAATTCGCCTCAATAAGATTGCATAAATACGATGTAAAATGCACTATTGACACAGCTCACTTTACATCCATTATATCATAGATGACATAATAATATGTAGAACGACATAGTTGTGTATTATGTCATCTTTTAGAAAAAAACAATAATTGTATACATACTCGTATGGTATTATCCGTCCATGCCGCTAGTGATTTTGATACCAACCAACAATCCTCGAAGACATCGTCCTCATTTTTATTTATTTAATACATATGGACAGCTTCAAAATTAAAATTGAGTAAAATTATAAGCATATATCTGTCAAATGTCTTAAAAAATTCGGAAGATAGTTATGATGTGCCTGACAGAATAATATCAATGATATTAAAATAACAGTAAGCGTGTAGAGAAAGTATCCATAATTAGAGTATTAAAGATGTATCTGTTAATTAGAGTTAGCAATGTGACTCCGTAGTTTATTGTCGATGATTGAGTTAAGGAATATCTTGAAAGAGGTAGCGAGAACTTGACGAGGATTGACGAATGTGTTTATGAACCCATGACTTGAAATAACGAAAAATATATTTATTTTGTAAAAGTTCGAATACACGTGGCTTATCAAGAAACTACATCAAAAAGGGAAAGTCGTGCGTTTTAACATTAATATAATAATGTGATTTAACTCCATAAAATTGTTATCTTTCGCGATCCCAATTTCGTGAACAATTTTCGTGAAAAAAGGGTCGAAGTTTGCAGCTACAAGAGAAAACTTCGACCCTTATGGGTCATTTAGGTAAACAATTGTATTTTTTTGAGACGAGCTGTATTTATTAATATATATATATATATATATATATATATATATATATATATATATATATATATATATATATATATATATATACCTATAGTTTTAAAAGAATATTTATTTAATTACATATTAATTTACTAAGAAGAAAAAAGCCAGTGAGAATTAAATCACTCTTTATTTATTAATTTTGTAAAATAATGAAAGGAAATGGAACATTTATTATCGAAAAAAGATGTACAAAATAATTGGGAATGGTTATCTCTGCCAAGTGTATGGACGAGTTACTTATGTCTATCAGGGATAGAGGCCTATGGTTAATAATCCTCAAATCAATCTTCACACATTAAGCATTTTGCTGGATAGCTACAACAATCTTTATGAAACCGCACCTGGAATTGAACGCACAGTAACCAGTCACATATCTTCTTAAATACGTTATAATATTACCGACACCCAATGCAAATGTCTTAAAGAATTTCGTTTTAATGTCTATTTACGAATGACATGTAGAGAAATGTTGTCATCGCTACTCGAATCTTTAGAAGTCTGTTTTCGTTTTTTTGCATAATTTAATACTCTGCATAATTTCTATCTATTGGCGTTTTCTATGGTTATATTGTCTTCGATGCTTTTTTCTTTGGTTCTTTCTTCAATTGAGCTTTTAATTCTTTTATTTTAGACTTATTCCTATTTTTTCTACTTTTTTTGGAGATGTCTATACATGTATGTAAAAGATGTCAATGCATGTAATTTTCTTTTTAATAAAACCTTAATTCCTTTAGAAGTGACCGGATGGACTTTATTTAAGATCTTTGACGATATATGTTTCTCATATTCATTTCTTGATTTTAAAAGAGTTGTATTCTCTATACTTTTTAATACTATATTTTCTTTATTTATCTCACTTCCTGAACAACTTAGTCTAACCATGTTAGTTGAAGTACCTGTATCTACCTTGCGTCTTTGTTGGGTGGAAATAATCCACAATCACAAAAACCTGATGCACATTATTGCGATTTTCGGATTTCCTCCGCGCTTTATCTAACAAATCTTTAAACAGTAAGCATATTAATTTTTAGCTAGGATTACTTCTAATTCATTTACTGGTTTAATTGTTAAAATATGAGGGCTGTGAATAATGAGTTATTTGACTAGGGAAACAGAGCAGTCATCTTTTTCACAAATTTATTAAATCTCTTTGGAATGGAAATGTGACGTATGTTTGTCTTATAACAGAATTACTAGCCCTGAAAATTTTTTAGGGGAAATGCCCTTTTCATTTATTTAAAGAACGGTCAGTATTGACATAGCAACATTTTTCATTCATGTAAATTTTGCAGTCTAGAGGCACATCATCAGCATACTCGGGCTTTTTGTTTTTGTCTTTAAACATTTGAAACAAGGAGAATAAAATCAATTTCTCTGCTACTGCAGTAAATTCAAGAATTGTCTTCTTCCTTTTTCTGCAAAAAATAGTTAAGGGACTGACTTAGATTCTCTCATTGCGATGACATGTGAAGATTTAATATTTAATTGTAGACCCGATTCATCTATATTTAAAACTTTATTTGGATTATTAATGAAATAGTTTTTCAAAAAATGTAAATCTAAGAAATTAAAAAAAAAACAATTAACTTGTTCTTTTGTCAATCCATTAGTTATTTATTGAGATACTCCTTCAAATTTGTTTAACTCCTGGATATCCGATTTAATCCAATCGTATCCTGCTTCACTTGAGTTCTTGTTAAAATCACGTTTTAGATTCAAAGTTTTAGTAAAATTAAAAGTTAGTATGTAAATCCTGAGTGTTTGGTGCAAATCCACAATTTTATATTGTCGTAAAATGATTAACCGTTTTTCATTGCATTCAAAAATGTAATCCAACCCAAGACGTCCTTTTTTAGTATTACCCGATGCAAACTGCCCGCGAAGAGTTCCGTAACGAATGTCTAATTCTTTCTTAACCTAATTAAAATTCTATAGTTTTCCCTTTAAAGTACAATAGTCTTGTAAGTAAGCTTCACTCCATGTACCACTATTAGAGTTTGATGCCTTCTTTTTGTATGTATTACGCGTTTAATAAAAATTAAAGGAACGTTATTTACTGAGCAACACACCCCTAAAACTATTAAGCATCTCTCTCAGTTCAAAATACATTCAGATTAATCAAAATAAGAAATAAAAAAGAAACTCATTTTCGGCTATCTTATTTGTCTCCTCTATAATGTTTCTTGTGGGTATAATTGGTCTTATTTTTAATTTCTACACTAAATAACATGTCTCCACGTCAAATAATTTGAAAGAAAAACGGTGGTAATAAGTCAACAATCCCATAAGTAGAGGTTCCTTTTCTGAGATACGAAAGTTTTTAGGATATCAGACAAATAAATTAAATTTCATTGACCTTTAAAAATATTTAAGTATTATTTGACCACCTAGGAATATAATGACCTCATACTAATTTGCTTGACGATATTATAATTATTTCTGTTCTGTAATGTGTAACTTATGATATCAAACCGTTATGTGATATAATTATTATTCAGTCGTGAAAATTATGTATCTCTTGCACAATGAATGGATAAGTTTTGAAATAATTTTAAAACATTTATTTTCCAGTTTTCTGCATAGGCTGAAATTTAAAAGTCAATTTACTCACATATACAAAGGTAAACGACGCATCAATATTTTATTGTTAATTCCTTTGTACCCACAATTATGCCTACAGGTTTGGTCATTGTTCATTGCAGTATCATGTGCCGTAAAAGAAGTTCTATGATTAAGGATCGCCTCAAACGAAGTAAACATATTTCTAGCTGGAGCCGGCCGTGTCGGAGCAGACTCTTATTGGATCTGCATTTCCTTACGTCCTTTGTTAATTATAAAGTTATTTGTAATTACATTTAATAATTTCTTAAATCTCGTCCCGTCCCTATTATACAAATACATGTTCTTCAAAGGGGTAAGATTTATGAATTTAGTCAATATGCATTGTAAATTGAACAAAAAATACGTTGAAAAATTACTTAGATTAATACTAATAATCCTGTAGAGCAGGGCTAGATTTAATACGTAGGGTAAATGGTTTTGACTTTGAATCACACTTAGTGTTCAATTACTTATCATATGAATTTTCGAGCATGTAGCAAATCATGCAAGTTTTTATAAAAGTCTATATATATTGCTGAACGTAAGAAATGTTAATGTGTTAGATAACTAAATAAAAAGTTGACTTATTCCATTATTAATTAAATTTAAACCAAATGAACAAAAGTCTATTTTTTTAGATTTTCTTTTCGCGTTTGAAATTCAAAATAATATTCGGCCGATAGCGAAATAAATGATTGAAACTACTTATTTATAATACAAAATAAATAGAAAACAATCATAAAATTATTCGAAAATACCTTTAAAATATTTTGTAGTAACTAGAAGTTTACCGAAAAGCTATTGCGAATGATCATAAATCTCATAGTTTTAGGAACAATTCACATTATATTGATGCAAGTGAAAGGTTATATATTAAGTAATACACTCTCTATATGGTTACACAGAAATATAGTACTATGAATATTTAAATGTTTATATAAATATATATTTATATATATATATATATATATATAGATATAAATTGGGGATGGATAAAATTCTAGCTACTAAGCCACTGTGCTACTATGATTTTGGTATTTGAAATGATATGAATACTACCAATAAGTGTTTTTTATCTAAATATTTAAAGATAAATTTCGTTTTTGTGAAACATCATCCAATGATAACTGGTTATGAAGATGATCTGTAAGGGTAAAATTTGAAGATATTTTTAATAGTTTCTTCATGAAGAAATATTTTAAATTGATTGCATTCATTTTCTATTCTATATTTTATTTGTAATTTTTGTTGAAAAATAAACAAGGCATTTTAAAATTTCATTTAATTAGAGATAAAATAAACTACACAGACGACGAAACGAAATGGACAGGAACATATGAAATCAAAATATTCACCGCTATTAGTAATTGTTGTAGCACCAGATGAACGAATTGATGAGTTTATTAAAATTAAATAAAGATTCTATATCAATGGGAAGGAAAATATGAAGGCACGTTCAACTTTCTCTTACAAGTTTTATTTTAATACTTGCTGTGCTCTACGGTTTTACTCGTGTGAAATTTGGAACAAGAAAATTTATTAGAATTTTTTCTCTATCTGATATTGTGCTTTTGGGTTTAAACTAATATCATACCAAATTTTATCAAAATCCGTCAAGCAGGTTTCGCGTAATTGACGAACAAATTAATATACAGACAGCTGAACGTTTAAAAACAGGCTCTCTGGCTACTTTTATAATTCCTCAAGCTAAATAAATGACTTTTTAAAACATGTATAGAAATAACTGTGTTACAATTTTAGTAATATATATATATATATATATATATATACATATATATATATATATATACATATATGTATATATATATATATATATATATATATATATTTATATATATATTAATTATATATTATAACTAATATTATTCAATTGATAAAATGGTATAAATACATTAGGAGCATATTGTCAACCCTCCCCTATTTGGTTCTAAGTATGCTTTTTTCTATTCATTCGTTCGTAAAAAATTTCAAAATATGATAATATTAACATAATAAATAAAACCTGTTAGAACAGTTTGACAGGTTGTCTCGAGAGTGTTGTGAAAATAATGTTCAAAATAAATTAGTAAAATATATCAACTTAATTTTATAATTAAAATAATTTTGCCCTTGCTCAAATTAGCGACTTTCCACGATATGATTTAAAATAACCTTTTAAATCGTATCTACATTCTTTCCAACTTCATTTTATGGTTTCAGACATACCTTATTAAGAAAGCGTAAAAAATAATTATTAACGCTTATAAAATCGACTTATGAAATCGTCTTCGAAAACATTTCCATTTATTCCTTAAAAATTATTCTAATACATCAAAATATTATACTTATTTTGATATTGGAAAATAGACTTCAACATTAAAAAGTAATTTTATTTTAATGTATAAAAATTAATTACACACATGACTTAATAAAAGTAGATCTTATAGATGCAAGGTGGATTATAATAGAAGCAAGAACGAATGATATCAAGTATTGCGACTGGATAAGATTAGACTTACGAGATTTATTACATTCATTTTTAAATTCATCTTTCATTCGGTTTAGTTTTTTCTCATTCGTTTTAATTAATTGCTATATATTTTAGAGCAAATATGTAACGCAGGTGCTTGACATCTAGTTATAATTTTAAAAAGATAAATTGGTACATCGGTCAAATTTTAGGCAACTATTATATCTTCGTATCTAAGTATTATATCTTCGCAATTCTTGAAATTAATATGTACAATGACTATGATCTGGCTGTTTCGTTAAGACTACCCTGAAATAATTTGGCTGCCTCGTTAAGGCTGCCCTGTTCCAGCTTCTTGCTTCCGACGTTTGCGGCTGCCTTGTTGCTGAATACTGCAGTTTTTTGTTGTGGATTCTTCTTCCGGTTGTTCCGGACGACTGATTCCGATGACAACTGGAAACGCACTGATGACACACGGACTTTTACACTGAGTACGGGCTTCTTTTATTCGTCATATCTTTATCCGATGAGGCTTTCGATTTTTCCCTATCTCCACCCTAGTTGTCTCGCTCTCTCTTTACCCCTTTTTCTCTAACCCTGCTCCTAGACAGATTTGTACGCCGCATGCGTTGCGTCTCATTTTTATTTTAAATAAAAGTACATAATATTAAACAAAAATATAAAAATATAAAACATAAATATATAATCACAATATAAAATAAGTATTAGTGTAAATCAGTTTTTTTTGTGTAAATCGTGCTCTCTGCGTCGTCCGGTTTCGAATAAGTGACCTCGGCTGGTTTCGAGGCGACGTTAATTATGCTCTCTGCGTTGTCCGGCTTTAAGCATCGAACTACGGCCGGTTTCGAGGCTACGCGCCATCGTGGTTGCCAACACATACATTAATGATAATAAAATAGTATTACTTGATGGAAATTGACTTACGGCTTATAAATGAACTCTAATTTAATTTTATTTTTTGGGAAAATCAGGCTTAAATCACCTCAAAATAACTTTTTTTTATCAGATAGTAATTTTGCACCATTTTGTTAAATTTATGTATCGAACAATTTATTTAAAATTGTTTCTATTAATTTTTATATACCTTCATCAAACTTTTTCCACTGTCTATAACTAAAGCCATTCTTATCAGTGGTTAGAATTGAGTCTTTCAAACATTCTTTATTGTTAAGTAACTTCAGCGGCACGGATTTAAAATTATTATGTTTCTACATTTTGACGCGACAAGTTCTAACAGATAGGCATTTGTTATACGTCGCATCATATTACACTGTATTTCAATTCTACCTGATATCATAAGATATTAATAATAGAAATATAAACCTATTTACGTAGGCAGGATTTTAGACAAAAAGAAATAGAAAAATTTTAAAATACGCCACAAAGTTGAGCACTTTAATAATATGGCCCACGCTGTCTTGATCATCACTAATATATGCCTATTAAGATAATTAATGAAATTACAAGAACATTACCTTTGACTATTTATTAGAGAAATGTATTTTTAGAACTTTTAGATTAAGTTTCTTCACTGTTAATGCAAAACCTAGCATCTGGATATTATACTGGATTTAATATGTACTTAATTACGGTATTAGTTATTCATCTCTATTGTTTTATTATTAGATAACTGACATGTATTTTACAGTATTAACAATGTTTTTAAGTTCTTTTATTACTAAAGGAACAACAGTACATTAACGGCGCAGAACGTGATTAATCGGTTTTCACCTGCTTATTGGTAACACAAACTTATTTTTGCACATATAAATATAAGTATATATAGTAAAAACAAAAAACTAAAAGAAAGAAATAAATAAATATATGAATACACAAAACCGGAGATATGTAGAATTAGTGTATTACCTTGTCCTTACTTTCAAATACCCTTGTTTGTATAAATATATTACTGATAATAACTTCCATTTAATTTTATTACATGCACCGTAAAGTTTACATTGTATAACCTCACATAATAACAACAATTAAATTTATTATTCTTACTAAAATACTGGTATATTACATAAGTCTCGGAAATATAATAAAACCTACTCTGCGCCCCTGCAATAAACTCACTAACACAAGCAATGGAAAAATCCGCATAAACCAGGCTTCCGCTATTGTGTTTGAAACATATAAATGCTGTTTGGTTGTTCCTAAGAGTTAATCTTTGCTAATATCCCACCTGAAGATGTTGTAATACAACGAAACCTAGGTCGTGGTAAAGAAATTAAAGAAAGTAGAAATAATACTACATCACGTAGTTTCATTTAATTGTGAATAATGAATTTCTACAAAATTAACGCCAAATATATTCAATATTTAAATAACTACTTATTACGACCTTGTATTAGAATAATATAAAAAACACTTTTTCTTCAAAGAAATAGGTATATATTAAATCAGGCCAGATATACTGTCATGAGATGTGTATTATTTGAAAGCTACTTTACCAAAACGGAATTTTAAAAATATTTACGGTGATATGCAGTGTTCTGTACAAGTATAGAAACGTAGTCTAAACAAAAAAGCTTTAAAATTATTATCCTAAAAATTTGGTATGTTAGAATAGTTTCTACTACTTCTAAGAATAAATAACAGAGCATTCAGTTTTTCTTGGGCATGCATACATTTTTTAAAATTTTAAATTTATAATATATATAAATAATTAAAAAATTTAATTAAATGTTTTCAAATATAATTATATTTTAATCGCAGTGCTGCCATATGACCTCTGTATGCTTCCGCTACAGTGAGATTACATTAAAATATTATAAATAAATTTCTAAACAATGTGTAATACGGTGAGATTACATTAGAATATTATAAATAAATTTCTAAACAATGTGTAATACAGTGAGATTACATTAGAATATTATAAATAAATTTCTAAACAATGTGTAATACAGTGAGATTACATTAAAATATTATATTTAAGTATAAATACTTAAAACAACTTCAAAGGAAATGTTATTTTTTTGTGATAATATTGTCTCATGTATACTTATGACGGCCAATGAAATGATACCAAGCAATCCCTAACCACCGCCCTCTAAATATTTATCAGACACTTTTCTAAAGTTATCTATTTGAAAATCTTTTCATATTAGTATTCCCTGTCAATATTATATCACTGCACGACCGACGTATCTATTAGGTACTTAATAGCACTCAAGCGAAGAAAACAAAATGTTAATTCTAAAATATCTCATCATATGTTCTAAAATTGTCCATTTGGCATATTGAGTCTTTTTAAGGAAATGTTTTAAAAGTTATAATCTAAAAAGGTTCGAAATATATGAAATTTTGTATTCTCTGTTTTTTTATAATGTTAAAAGAACAGTATTCTTTTACTTTATTTACGTAACCTAAAAACTATAATAAATGAGTATAACACAATTCTTATGTTCCATTACAAAAATTTCAAAAATAATTTTTATCATGAACATCATTTGATGGATTATTTTAATTTATTTGTGATATTGTAAATAAACCAAATTTACTGTTAAATTAGGGTTCACCATTTAATGTCAAATTAGGTTAAAATTTCACTGTGATAATGTTATAACTTTGATGAAATAATTGATGTGAATATTAAGTGATTAACTGATTAAAATGTTATGGTCCGCGTCAATCACTTAACGAATATCACCTCGCTTATAATTTAAGGGTCGTGAGTTCCTTTTTGTTTTCCGCCGTTCTTTAAACAGAAAAGTCTATGAAATGAAAAAAGCCATAAGCCAAAGTATGTCAAATGAAATGAAAAAAGCTCACTATTTAGATATTTATTTATTTCCAGCATTTTTTCCATTTGTTCAGAAAATCCTCGTATTTTTTAAAAAATGTTACATCTTTCATTAGTTTTATTTATTTAATTATTTAACTATATGTTTAAATAAAACTTTCAAACAAACATAAAATTATGTGTGTTTTGGTGTTAGTTCACCAAGTTGCTATATTAGCAATCTCTTATGTAAAGTTAATTTATTGACACACTTGCAAATGAAAATATACACTGTTTATAAAAGCGAAAAAAGTTAGTAAATAAAAAATAAGACATCAAATATAAAAAAAGTAAAAGTTATAAATATCGACATGGCACCATTGAAAATGAGGAGAAATGCTGAACTTTGAGAAGAAAATCTTATCAGGATCCAACTGTTCCAATAACATTGAAGCTTAGACATAAAAAAAATTTTAAAAAAGGTGGTTGTTTATTGGAAAAAAGAGGCTGCGATGGTTTTTAAAGAGTAGTAAAAAATTTCCATGCTGACCATTTACAATTATGCCGTGTTTTTCCAAATCACATTGCACATATAATTAGAAGTTGAATTGCAGTTATAAGTAAAATTACATTTCCTTTATATAGTAGCCGAACAAACTATAACAGATAACTATATATATATATATATATATATATATATATATATATATATATATATATATATATATGTATGTATATATATATATATATATATATATATATATATGTATATATATATATATATATAGATATATAATTTATCAATCAGGTGATTGAAAATAGCAAAAAATATTTGTAAACATAGTATAAAATAAAAAATGCAATCGTCATAAATGCGTACATATACATAATTTTCAGTACGTCAAAAAAAATAAAAACAACAATAAATAACTAACAAAATACTTAAAAACTTCTAAGAATCGATTACATAAAAGATATTCAATACCTAATTACTTTTTTGTATGCAGCCACAATTTAAATTTACTATACATGCATGTCAATATATTTCTTTCGTGTTGTCAAAACGATCGACTTTCTCGTTCTTTTCGTATTTTATCCTGCGAGTTTCATGGATTAGTACGTTATATTGGTGTATGCAAGATACAATTAGGTTTAGGGTACCCGTAAGATGAAACATAATACAGATTTGTTATATTTGGCAGAAAAAGGGTCTATAAATTTTTATTCCTTTAATATTTGAATCCAACACTAAATTGACCTTGCCTGTCTTTAGCTTATTTTAAGTGATATAATAGTTGGTAGTAGTAGCAAATTAAGTCGCATGAAACTAACAATATAAGACAATATCATTAACAGTGAGCTCTAAAAGGGTATTTTATATATTCTCATCAATATGTTTAAATTGATTTTAATCGAATCTGCAAGCAAAAATAATACTTAAGAGCTGAAATTTCAAAATTAGAGGCAGATACCATATTTATTTTTTTTAATATCGGAGTACTGATTACGTTTTTATGTTCAATTTAATGTTATTTTATAAAAAGGTTAATTTTACCAACGATCAACTCGAATGTGTTCAAAGAATATATGTAACCAGTAATTAAGTTAATGATGACCTCTTTATGTATATCAAAAGCTTCTTCACATATATATAAAGTTTTCCTATGCATGCCAAATATTTTGGAAGCTTTACGTAATTTTTAAAATGTTAACACTGATGTATCATTGCTTTGTTCTATAATATACTTTATCTTTTAATTCTGTCCATGCAGGTATTTTTATTAACACACATTATATATTTAGATTCCAAGACTAGTCTTTAACTTGGTGTCTTTGATTGTTGACTTTAAGAACTATGATAATAACAAAACGGGTGAGTAACAATCATGGAAAAACACTTCATTGGTTCTTGCTATTACCGTGTTTAATTCCAGAATGTTTAGGGAAAAATATGTTTAATTTATTATTTATCTGATCTTCGTTTGTAAAATTAACATGTATGGATAATAAAATAAATCTTTTGTTGGAAATAAAAGTTTCCTTTGAATTTCTATTCTAAATTTTCTCTCATAATAGTTTCTAACTGTATGAAAATATAACTATGAATTCTTCAAGGATCAGGAAAAAATTATGTTAATTTGTCTATATATTTGACTAAAGTTAAAGGAAGTTGATGAAATAATCTAAAATTTAGTAAGGTCTCAAAATTGAAATACGATCACCGTTGTTTTTGTGTATTTCCTCTAAGAAACATTTTGCTTTTTGTTAAAGATAAATTAAGAAGTCACAAGCTATTCTCAGTTTGTACAGTAAATTTTAATGATAAATCATAAAATGTTCCATCAATATGTATTGTAGTATGGTATTTTAATTACGCTGATATTGTCAATAAATAAATTTAAAAGTAAGTAGTTTATTTAAATTCCTTTTAGTCAAAGTAACGAAACGAGTCAAAGTAACGAAGGACACAGAAAGCGAAGACTTTTGAATGAGATGAAAAAAAGGAATAGCCTGGAAATTGTTATATTTAAATACGTTTTTTTTCGTCTCTTTCTGTTCATAAGACACATATTACAGTTATAACGACTTCCTTTGCGTGAGCTCCATTATCAATATCTTTCCATATATTATGCACTTCGCGTGCGATTCACTTATTTTCTGTACTTGTATTATTTATATCGGTATAATTATTTAAAGGTAATGACTTGTCTTTGCAAGATATTTTAGTTCAAATTTATCCTTTAAGTATATAAACAATTACTTCACAGCTTTAGGTTTGGATACATGACATATCTCTTTTAATAAAATAATTCATATTTAAAAGAATTTTAAGAAAAGAATTTAATGGATTTACAAAGCAGATGGAAAAGTTCATTAAGCTAGTTAGTTACTATGTTGATAAAGGAAAATAATTTGGTAAATATCTCCATTTGTTTTACATTCTGGCTGCAAAACTTCCTGTCTATTTTAGTATTAATTCATTTCAGACATAATTACGAATATTATATTTATTCGTGGGATCTTTTAATTTCGTTTATTTAAATTATACTATATGCGCCTCTATTATTAGGTAAGGTGATTTTCTGTGGATAAGAGTTCACTATCAGTTTTCGTCTTGATTCATATACATCGTAAAAGATTAAATTCTTCAATAAAATTGGCTTAAGGAAAAAAATAAAGTGAAAATTTGTATAAATACTTTCCCGTGCATTTACATAGAACGGTAATGGAATGAAACCCAAGCAACGCTTGACCGCTTTGCGCCGCCCGTCCTCTGAATATTCAGTTGACACTCGTCGTCTTCTCAATTTTCATATTAAATTCATTCGACATTTGCAGTCTGCCTCAATCTACTGCGATATTTATGTTATGCGTGTGTTTACGATGCGCTCAGGAGATTTGTAGAAAAGAATTAATAATTAAGTAGAATACAATAGAAGAAAGTGGGATGCGATTCAAATTTTTTTTTATTCCGTTATTCAATAAAATATGTATGAGATATTCGCGTTTAAAGGTCTTAGAGGATTAAAAAAAATTATTAATTATTTAATAATACCCATAATTATACGTATATCTAGCAAGTAGGTCGGTTATTAATGTTATTAAAGGATGATGACCTAATCTGTAAAATTTGTACTAGAAAAAATTCATGTACAAAGAAATATAACAAAATGTGTGCAGTAAATATATTGAAAAAAACGAGCTATAATTCTAGTTTGTGTGATTACGACTCCAAGGAAAATATAGAATCGAAAATAACACAATTTGTCTATCAAGTTATTGGAATGGTTTCATTCAAGACATGGCGTTTTCTTTTATTATGTTCGTGGGTTTATATTTGATCTTCTGATGTTACAAAAAAATATTCGTATTTTCTATTCATAAAATGTAATGGTAGTCTTTCTTTAAGTTTAAAATAATATTTTTCAATGGCAGCTTAGCCACTTAGCAGTCGCAGTGTTTACCCTTACCAGATTACGTAAAAACTTTTTCAAATTAAGAAAAAATGTCATTTAAACTTGATTGTGTTGACTTATACATATTTATGGTGGATAATGAAAGGCTGTCAACGATGATTCTTAATTATATCGTGTCACTTGCATTCTAAATAATTATCAGACACTTTTAAGTTTAAAGTGGGATGACCTTTAAAACCACCCAGATTTTACAGTAGGACTGGCTGATGCACAATAAACATATCCATGAATTAGTAGTATTTAACAGTGGAAAATCGTACCTAGTTTGCTTTTTTATAATCATAGTCTTTCTCAACATTTACGTGAACTTGTTTTACTCATCTACGTTAATTTTATTTATTTTCAGTATCAATTTTAATTATTGAACAACGTCGCAGATTATGTTGGCTTACATTTTCTGTTCTTATAAATTGTTAAAAGACTACAATATAAGTTAAATAAAACTTCTAAACAGTCTTTCACTAATTTTTTAAAATTATCAATTCCAAAATAGCACATAAGGTAATTAAATGACAGTTTGTTTATGGCGATATTATGAGTCAACTAGGACACGTAATTTAGAAAAACAGCAATGATTCAGTATTTTTTTTTGTTTGATAATACTGCTGTTATCGTGGTTTTGAAATATTGTCGATAGATGGTAATTTTTTCTCACCTTGGTTACATCAGCTTCAATGTATCTTAAAATGTTGAAGGATCAGGTAAAGAATGTATTTTGTTGATAAAATAATAAAATCTAAAAAAGATCAACCCTAGAATTTTATGATTGTTCTTTTATTTTTTTCATTAAATGTTTTCTTTTTGTTTATAAAAAATTAAGCCACCAAATCAATTTGCATTATCATTTTTGAAGACTTTTCAAAATTGTTTCAACTTAAACGTTACATTTTTTTAATGTACACTACTCTGCAATGGTACATAATGTATAGCTTATTCTCGCTAATTCTTATATGACAGTTCTTGGAAAATAAAAGTCGAAAATAAACGAAACAAAAGATTTCATAGAAAATACGGGTTGGCTCTTTAACTCTTATATGTGCATGGCAGCAATTCTTTTTTGTCGCTTGAAAAGAAAGATATTAAAATTTAATGAGTTCCTTTGCAAGGGTTTACGTTCCATTTTTCGTCTTTCTATTGCATCGCGTTCTCCTCGTGTGCACACAATTTTTTGGTTAACTTTTGCTTATATGGATATTATGGTATAATCATTTATATTTGGTTTTCTCGAAGCTTATTACTCTTTATTTATTTCATCTATGTGATTTTTTCACATTTGAAAATTTTTATTTGTGAGACGCTACTTTTAATAAAAGGCAACAATATTTAAAAATAAACATGTTTACTTATATACATTAATTGTTTGTTTTTTTATTCCTAAATGTATAATGTTTTCACAAATAAAAAAAAAAAAATTAATTAATAAAAATACGCATTTTAATCCGCCAAATTTTAAAATGTTGAACGCTCTTATGAAATATTTACGTCCTATGTGTCGAATGTAGTAATGGAATTTCTTCAAATCCACTACGCAGGATTTACCTTTTATTTGAAGGACAAAAAGATTAAATGACCATTACCGTGCGTAAATATATATTTTGTATAATATTTTAAATAATATTTTATATCATAATTTTGTATAATATTTTATGTGTTCGTTTGCTTCAATGAACTTGTGATGTGTAAGTTTGTTTTACATATCTATACAAAATCTATGGAAAATAATACGTGTGTGAACATAAAAATAATATTTTGCTCTAAAGGGTAACTTTTTAATTGTATCGTACTATTCAGATAACTTACAAAGCTAAGTTTTCGCCAGTTTATTGAATGTTTTGTGAACAGCACATCGGCATATCCCCATCTCAGCAATATCTGCCGATACTTTCTTACCATTTAAATCTCTTTAAATCATCGGCGTCCTAGTGTCAGCGCAAAATACTATAAGGAAATATTATTAGCAATAAGGACTGTTAACATTTTAATTATTTTCTTAGCCATTAACTTAGCAACATGCCTTTGTTAAAATCATATTCTTCTTGTATGGTAGTTCTTGAATGGAAACAGTCTCAATAATTTATTTCAATTATTTGTTGCTGTGAAAACAAAATTATGCTTTCAGGAAAAATATAAAAAAAGGGAAAATACTTTTCAAGTAATTTTACTTCCATTTATCTATATTTTATATGCCAATGATGAGATGTAATATTTAAAATCAAGCAGGCCAGAGGGCAGTAACAGTCATTTCCTAAATAAAACAACGCGATAAAAACTATTAATGTCATGAGTTATGATTAAAGACCGGCTAGATTTTAAACTTATAATCCTTATTCTGCTTTTTTTTGCTTCCCCAAAAACGTATTAAATTATAATGTCTTTTTTCACGACGGTAGCTTAGTTTTGATTTAATTTTAATTAATTTCTTTGCGTGTTAGCCTGTTATTTCTTTTATTACCGTTCTGTATTTAATGCGTGATGAAAGCTTTTCACACATCATTATGTTGATATTGATGTCCTGTTTATCGATTACTTGCCTTATCTGAATTATGAAAATGCATATGAAAACTTTGACTGTTTGGAATAAAATGCGGACATGTAGTGTATTGTGTCTAAATAATGAATATTTCTCTAAAAAGTTGGGTCAGAATTAGGTAAAAAGGATTGGCTTCCAATAGTCTTAGTCTTTGCAAGGTGAAATGAATTTATCTGTTAATGAAAAAATGTTATCGTTAGAATTAATCAACTGAGACTTGAGTTTGTTGGTACCTATTCTTGATATTAAAGTTTAGACACGACCGGCGTTCAACGCAACTTCTACCTCATACCATAGTAAATAATATATAAAGGAAACTTTGAAGGTATAATTTGTAATTTTTAGTTTTTTAATTCAATGTTTAATATCTGCTATAATGTTAATAATCATAGTTATAACGAATAGGGTTGGGAATACACCCTAATCATATTTCTAAGAAAAACACATTTAGGAAATTAAAAATGTTAATATTTATTAAAAAAGAGACTTTAAATTATGTTTTCATTTTCGTAATATATAAAGAAGCAATACTATATTGCCTTCATTTATCACCTATAAAGATACACCAATAAAAATGGAGTAGAAGTAACAGCCACGAACGCTCTAAACATTTTTAAGATGACCGCATATTATGATGACTTGTAAGCGCAATTAGCGCCTATTTGTCACTGATTATTAAGAAAAATTATACATACATGAGATCGTTTTTCCATTAAATTTAATGAAATAATAATGTCTCTAAAACCACTTTAACATTGGGTTTAATGAATTCCAATTCCGCAGAGATAAGAAATCATAATGCTAATTAATTTAAAATAAGTAAGACCATTTAAAATTTTGACACGTGATCTGGATAATAAATAACTCCAACTCCAACCGACCAAAGTTCAACTCACTTCTCATTAAAACCCATAGGGTCCACTCGGTCAACTTAAAATCTTGAAAGTCAGTATAATGGAATGTCTCACATTACAAGAAAAGGGAGAATGAAAAATCAATGATTTCCAATTCTATGTAGTACATTTTCAAATTAGTTTTTGAATTAGATATGTGCAGGATATAATATGCATTATAGTTAAGTTATGAAAAATTAAGTCATCAAGCCGTTTGATTAGAAATACTATATACCCTTAAATATTCATAAGTGCCTAAAATGTATGCAACCCATATAGTGCATTCTGCGTGTTTAATTTGTAATAATAAGTAAAGAATTGCCGTTCATTTGTAAAATTACTTTTCAAAGAAAATAAGGAAAATGAATACATTTTCAATCGTCCCATACTCACCAATTTGATTATACATAAAATAAGTTATAGGTTAACGTTCTCAAGCCCATTCATAGTCGGTCCGAGTAAATAAAAGACAAAAATGAAAAAATCATTCAATTTATAAAATTTTCGAAATGTCTTGTTGAAGTTCAACAATTTTTGTTCTTGGAAATTTATTCTGTGTAATACTTGGATATCAGCTTTCATAGTTTTATCCTATTGCGTTCGCTTCGCTTGCGCTGTTATTTTGATTTAATTCTGCATATAATATTATATGCGAACTTCCTAACTTAAACAATAAAAAGTATCATGAATGTTTTCTTTAGAATTTAATCACGCTCTGTAGTTTTTTCCATACATCTAACATGAAGTTTGCAATGGTTCAATAAAATCGGCCATAATTTAAAAATAATCGTCTGATGGAAAGTCAGACAAAATTTATTCAGTACGAAATTTTTCAGTGCACGAATTACGAAAGATCGCACGAATACTATTGTTAAAGTGAAAAATGTAAACTTTGACATAAAAAGTTTTTAAAAATTAAAAAAGTCACATGTTTATTATGCAAGGAGACTCGCATACAAAACCACAAATTTTTCATATTGTAATTTCATAAAAAAATATCACTTTAAAAATTAAATTCTTGCAGAAACTATCTTCTTCTTCCTTATAGAACCATGTTTTAGTTATTGTTGAAAAATAATCATGCAACTAAAATTATATAGAAAAATCAAGCCTATCAATAACCTAACCATAGCTACCACGACAATGTGAAAGTTGTCTTTCTTCGGTATGCATAAACGTTATTTAGTCCTTTTGGTTGCAAAGTTCTCAGTAAAATTCGTTTTTACCACATCTCCAAAAATGCTACTCAGATTTCAACTAAAACAATATATACCACTTACATGTCAAAAAAGCTTCAAATGATCTCAAAAAGAGGACAACTTTTCGAATCTTGTCATATAATTTTCTGTATCTACCGCTGAACATCAAAAGAAAAAGGTTTGTTGAACACTTTGTTCTTCATTCTATTCTTTGAGCCTATTGGATACTTCATTCTGTACTGACAAGCACTTAGGTGCCTAAGTAATACGAGAGATTACGTTCATACACACTTCTATATTTCAATTTCGAGATTTTGTTCTTATCCGCTATAATTTTGTAATAAAACATCCCTGTTACCTTATTTTTGCACATACTCTACGGAATGCTTAAACAGTACTTTACTAACCAAAAAAGTTATAGGAAAGTCATCATATTTTTAAAAAGTTACTATCCACTCTTACTGCGAATTTTTTGAAAGTCCAACATTGAAATAAAATATCGATATTTTCTGTTCCCACAAAATGGTTAGGTGAAATGGTTTACCTTTTACATAAAAGCGTATAAACTTGTCAGTAGGTTAAACAAATTTTTATATGGTAATACTTCAAGTGTTTGGTAACTTTAAGTAAAAATCAATATAATTGTATCATAACAGTATTTTGCTTCATAGTTATTCAATAAGACCAATAATAGTTTTATTGTGGATGAAAAGTGGTAACTAATTTATGGATGAAAAGTAGTAACTTTTAATGTAAATGCTCTACTGAAGCTTTTCAAATTAATAGATTACGGAAAAAATATTTATTTGTTAACGTTTATAAGTAAATATATTTTGCCAGTATTAATTTAAGAATTTATTGTGTCGACAACAAACAATAACGTTTAAATAAGGCTTTATGTCATATGCCTTATTTAAATGTCATTGTTTTTTTTTCTAAAATCTCATAGGCTCCTAGTCGCTCTATAACTAAAAACCGAATGGAAATGATTATAATTTCTAAATTGGAGTTATTTATTATTATATTGCACCAAATTAATTGTAATGAAGGAAAATAGCCGTAACATACAATACCATTAAACGTTAACCTTAGATTTTTATATTTATCTAATGTATACAACGCATACTTTTAGTAGACTATCTAGTGTTTACAACACATACTTTTAGTACACATTCTACCCTTACTTACCAAGTTTATTTCCTTGCATATTTCTTTCTTCAAAATTGAATGTGTTTATTTTTATTTAACTTTATAAATAGTAAACATACAAAGTTTTGGGAACGACTTACTTTCAAATGCTTTACTTTATATTTCTTCAGCGCATAGTCTTATTGCGCAAATGATGGAAGAAAATTTTATAAAAGCAAATAGCTTGCGGCGCAGTTATAATTGCTTCTGAAATGAAATGACCAAATTAAATGGAATGAAGTATTAAAATAGTAAAAGCAAGCTAGGTTTAAAACTCGGATTTAAGATTTTCTTCTTTCCTGCTTTTTCGATTTGCAAGAAACGTTTGAAGACATAACGAGTTTCATGATTCATACTGGTTTTCTCAAATCCATTAATAACATGCTGGAGTCAGTTTAAATCTGACGTTTTACTTATCGTGTTGCCTACAATGCCGTCTATTATCCTGTTTATCTGTTAGAGTTTTATAACTTCTGAAAAAATAAACAAGATAAGATCTTGAAATTAACACATAATATGAAGTATCATAAACCAAGGCAAGAAATGACAATTAAATTGAATTAAATTTTATTTCCAAAGGATTCTCTTATTTGGCGAAAGGTACAGAATTCTTTTTTTAATAAATCTGCAAGAGTACTTGCATATGGTAGATATGTAAGTAAACTTTCAGAAGATCACGAATGTTTTTCAGTTTATTTCTTACTGAAAAATAATTTAATTGACAATTAATATTGTAATTTTCATACATATTTTATTACCTAGTTTATTCCAAAACGAATATTAGGTAGGGAACTGTATTACTTACCCACAAGATTTTCAACTTTTTTACATATACATGTTTATATCTAATTACCATCTCGTACTTACAAGATTTATTTTAATAATAGTTTATCCATCATCACAATCTTTTACTTTCTGAACTTCACATAAAATGTGATTAAATTTTGATTGTTTAAGAAACTAATTGTTTAAGAAATTTTTTTTATGGTTTATGAAATTAATTTAATACTGGCGGACCTTTTAGTAAAGGTTGCAATAAGATATAGTAGTCTTATAATTTTTTTTAGATTGGGGAAATATAAACCTATTTATCTTTAGTTGGTTTTTAAAGCAAGTTACAATATATAATTTGGAGTCTTTTTTACTATTATGAAATCTATTCATTTGATATTTGGTTTATATTAAAAACTTAATAAGTAAGTAAATGATAGTTGACAAACATTGAAATTTGATTTATTAGAAATGGAATATGTCTATAAATTTTAGGTATTTTGAAGAATTGTTTGTCTAGTACAAACGCTGATTGAATATATAAGGATACAAGGATATTACTTTTAATAATTGTGTCTTAAGAAGCAAATATTGACATTAATTTTATAGTGCCATTTTCTTTGCTAATTTCTCAAAAATTATGAAAGTGTAAATGGGTGGTCCAGTTCCGGATAAATTTTCACAAATTTATTTAACTGTGTTATTTTATAATTTTAACTTCAACTATTTCTGACATGGATATAAATAGTAAGTTTTTTGTGGACATATTCAGAAATTTAGAGAACTCATACAAATATTTTGTTTAGTTCTCTAAATTTTGTTTTCACTGCTAAAGCTTTGCTTTAATGATATAAAATCATTAAGTCATGCATAACAGCAAATTTCAGTGGTAAAACTTATTTATTCCTTGGTTTTCCTAAAATAGAGAATGTTTGCGTGTTTCATAATTGAAGAAAATATTTATTAAATACTCTAAGTGCGTTTTATAGCATATATTTATAGTTCTGAATAAATCGTCTTGCTAAAACGTATTGCCGTTTCTTCGACAGGTGTACGAAGAAAGCACTATTCTCACTTTTATCATTAATATTATTAGTCCATTTAACACATATTTATTTCCACTACTATTAATGATGATTCAACTCTTATATTTTGTGACCGAACTTATGCAAAGGTATTTAAAAACAAGTAGGGAAATTTTGTAATACTCTAAACCCTTTTACGATGAGTGTTACTTAAAAATAATTATCCAAGTTTTTTTAGGAAAAGTTTGTGTTCTCGCAGCAAACATATTTTACTTTAATCGTAAATAAATATATACTACTTTATATATTGCATATATTATGAACATAATAGGGATTTTGGCATTTGAGATTTTGTTTTGACCGCAACTTCTAATTTAATATATTTTATTCAATTAAACTCTTAACCTTAAAAAGTTAAAATTTGAGCTAAATATTAAAAATAAACTTTACGAATTTTTTTTTCAAAGTTTGTTTTCCTCGGAAAAAACTTGTTTCATTTATAATAAGGAAATCATTTTTTTATTATATTTGAAAGTTAATATAAATTAGCTTTTAACAGACAGTAGCTTAAATTTTTTTTTCGTTTCAATCTTTTCTCGTTTTCAGCACGTCGAAATGTGAGAACTTTTATTAGTATGTTGATTTTTTTCTATTTTGGATTTGTGTAATGAAAGTGATAAAACCTAATTGTAGGGTTTGATTAAGTAAATATTTTCCATTTTAAAAAATATACCTAAAACGAAATTAACATGTCATTGTTTTCATAAGTTCAGTAAAATTTAAGTAAAGCTGCAATGACAATTGACGTGTAAATATTGGCGCAATAATATAACTGAAACCAAAGCACTTCAAAATAAATGTCATTCATTTGGGAAACAAAAAAGTCAGTAATAATGAATCTTAAGATCTCGTCATTGACTGTTATTTTCCCACCGACCTCATGTTGAAATAATACGTGCTCGAGAAATACGGGTCAATGATTCCACCAGTCCAGAATGTACACAGTGACATTTTGTGGATGTAACGGCGTCTCAGTAATAACATGTGGATTTTCTCAACAAATTATTGATAAAAAAGTGATTAAGAATTGGTCTTCCAGATTGAACTCCATTCGAGCAAGCTGTGACGCCTATATCCATAAAATCGTATTTAAACACAAATGGCTTATAATTGCCTTTTCAATAAAGCTAATATCATTGCCATTATCATGATTTTAATTTGCTCGTTTTCATTATGAATTTGTATACTTCTGAAAAATACCCGTTAGCGTATCAACATTTTTGTGGATGACAGTATTGTGGCAGTATACGGATAAACTATGAGAATCTATATTGATCAAAGGAATAGTATTCTTCTTGATCTGTTTAGCATACAAACTCCTTATTTTCATTTCAGTGTTAGTGTAGGATAAATGTCATCTAGTGCAGCCCCTGTGTTTTAAAGTTCAGTAGTTTTCTTTTCTTTTAATTTTGTCGATATTAAAAAGCATTATATGGACCTCGCATTGCAACTAGAATTATATTTTTATTCTCACGATCCCATTTAAAATTCAGTTACAATGCACGAAGTTTACAGACCAATATATTACAAATAAATACGAGTTCTTAATTTTATCGATTTTGTTCTGTTAATTTTAATCCTATTTTTATGTATATAGAGTCTATGATTGATTAAAATTTCCTACAGGCAATAATGGAAAAGCGTCCAATGCAAACAATAGCTACATTTATATCCGTAGCTAAGAGAATTGTGTTGAGGTCTTTATATCAAATCATTATAAAGAGTCAATTTATTAGCTGAACGAATAAAAGCTAGAAATGCAGGAAAGAAAATTACAAGTCTAGATATGCATCGCTCTATTAGAATCAAAATAAAAATGAAAGAATTCTTAATATAAGTTTCTGTCATAATTGCAAGCTTCTCCGCCAATTCAAAATATTTAGATCAATATATTTAAGAAAATTGTTTCTTTTAAGAATGAATCAAGCTGAAAAGTCTTATTTTGATCTGCATTTTATAATATAAAATTTCGTGAGTATTGTGCTTCTGAGACAATCAATAACTAGCAATACGTCAGCATGAGTATTTTAGTATGATGTTTTTGCTATACATATTTCTTCACTTGTAAATATTGAACTATAACAAATTAATTGATTTTCAGTCAACAGAACACTAGTTACTATATAATTAATTCTCTTCTTTCATGTTTGAGAACTAACTTTTATTATACAATAATTAAATTTATATATTTAAGAATATCGGTGCATGTAAGAGTGGATAAAGCTAAATAACTTGGTAGTGATCTGCACTTTAACACATAACATTTGTATGCATTGTACTTTTTAGATCGGTAATAATTGAAAATACAGATATACGACAATTTTGAATAAACAATTTTCATTTCTTTATACGTTTCTAGATTTAGAGACATTGACTTATCACAAATGTATACATTTTCAGTTAAAAGATTGCGTGAGATAATTTTTCTAGCAATTTTGCTTTTAGTTGTATTATAATTCTCGTATTTCTCGTCGGAGCACAAACTTTTATGACACGAGAGCGAAATGAAATGTTGTATGGGCAAGCGGCCCCGAGCTCATTTACAATTGTTTCCGGAACAAAAAATTATACGAAACAAATGGACAAAGGATTTCGAATGCGCGGGCTACTTTTGAAACTTTCTAATATAAGACGGCTTCATTTTATTTTTTTTTAGATATCACAAACATTTGTACTGGAATGTAATTTTACACTTTTTAATTTGTGTTGCTTCCGTAATATTGCAGTCATTCAGAAGTTGAAAATGCGTATTTTTTTTAGATATTAGTGTATCTTGTATTATCGCAAGTTCTGGTAAATATAAAAGTTGAAAAAAAATGTAAATAATTTTGGGATTTAAATAAACAGGAATTACGAATTTTAGTTCGCTTTATAACAATAATTTGAGGTAGAAACCTGAAAATTGGTATAGAACTTATTAACCTCCACATATCTCAATAGGTATTCAAAAATATTCGTATGTTAATTTTATCGTGCGTAAGAAGTAATAAAATAGTCGACAAAATATATTTTTAATTTATACTCCATTTAAAAAACTAATTATCTGAATTTGTATCCTTTCAGATATATAATGAAATATATACTAAAAATTATATAACTGCTCCTTATTTCCGAAACCTGGAATAAAAACACTAGAGTTTTTATAAATCTACTGGTTGTAGTAGGTAGTACTGGAAGATATGGTAGGCAACATGTAAATTTAAAGGTTTATAAGAGCCTAAATGTGTAAACAAAATCCTCTTTATATAAGATATTTTCGGACTTAATATTTCTTATACATGAGCATACTTCCCCACCTCATATTTGAGCACGTCCATTTCGCTAATATTTGGCCGGATAGAAATATTCCTTGTGCAATTTAAAATAATGCTTCTATCAATGTATATGTGAGTAAATTATACATTTGTATAATTACTAATTTTTTTATTGCTGTTGTATTAATGCAATGTAAATAAATTTATAGAAATACTAAATTCGAATATCTTTGTATTAAGGGAACCGATTGGGATGAAATAAAAAGTGAAGTTATTTTTTGGGTTTACCATCATAATTAATTTAATGTTTTTTTTCATATTGCATACACAAATAAACATTTACAGGGATTAACAGAAAGACCGATAAAAATATCATAATGTAAATATCATTGTATAAATACTCTCTATAAATTTATTCTCTACAAATAATCCTAGTTTGCGGACATTTGTATTCAGTGAAGGAAAATCCATTATATTCTCAAAAATATTATTACCTTAACACAGGTATATAAGCTAGGCTCATGCAGGATTTAAGTTCTTATAGTTGTTTAGTTTAGTTTCATTTCTTTTTAACATTCTTGTATCTGTTAAAATTTTTGTTAAATCATTAAAAAAAACACACAATAATATTACGTAATTAGTTATTTGAAAGTATTCAAAAAAAGCTAATGTTGCAAGAATGTGAATGTTACAAGAGTGTCTCAGATAAAACTTTCGTCCTAATACTTAGCAACGATAAAATAAATGACATTAGCAATTTAATTTTTTGTTAAGAATAATAAGCATGGACAATCCTCAGCATTGTGTAAACATATTCAATAAAATTACACCACTATTTGTTTGCAACCACGCAGTTAGGGCACAATTACGTTGGGCCACAAGACTGCATAAGAACGTGGTTTGGGCGTCAATTAGATTCTGATAATGTGAACTTGGTCTGTATAAATATTATTGAAAGGCTATCTGGAATTGTCCCTCCTTCCGTAATCCAGCATTTTTCCTTTTTCTCAACCATGTCATGTCCCGATTTTTTAATATTAATTTTTATTATTTTTTGTCTTGTAAGATCATCATGCTTTTAAATTATATTTTTGTATGATTTCATTTAAACGGAATATATATTTTTAAGTGTTGTAATAGAGTAAGATGATGAATATCTTATACAATCTCCCACATTTTAAAATTCTGTAGATTCGAAGAGATTGCTCATGTAGCAGCAAGACCAACAAAGATGTTAATAATTTTGAGAAATAAATAAAATTAATAAATTACAGTAATAAAAATGTATACTGTGTTTCTAAAAATTTGAGGATTCTATTGACAAATACAAATAAATATAACCTGTCAAGCATGAGCAGAAATTGCACCACGAGGTTTTCTTTTGTAACGAGGGTTCCTTACACATATATGCACTTATAAACCTTTAAAGGGACATAGTAATATTTAAAAATATAATTTAACCAACGTGTTATATTGGCTACCATTAATTTAAAAAAAAACCTCGAGCATGCTGAGATCTTGCTTCAAGCTAAATTTCATGACTCTAGTTGTACTCTATAGGTTTTGTTTACTTGTGAGTGTCAAAACATTCAGCATGAGTGTCCGTATTTTCAGGGTTTCCTTATTGCTTTGATTTAAAAGCTTGATTTTTTTACAGCTCCACTAAACCCTATAACTAAATGTTTAATACTAATTGCAATTTGATACCTCCGCGTGTTCTTGAGAAACAGAGTCTTGACAGACAGACAGAGGTACAACAAAGCGATTTTATTAGGGTTCTTTTTTTCCTTTAGAAATGCAAAAACCTAAAATCTGTTGCTGCCTATTTTTTTTACTTTTGTGTGGGCCACTAAATTCTTCTAATTTAAAACTAAGTCAATCAGTCACTATCACTAAACATTCACATCACTTCATTTCATATGAGCTACACGTTATTACGGTAAAATTTTAGCTTAATTTCGTTTTAAAAGATGAAATTAAAATAGTTTTAAATATATTATTATAATATCAAACAAAATAATTATAATTAATTTAAAATAATAACAAACGAAATATCAAAGAAACCCATTTTTAGGCTCAAATATTTTACTTTCCAGGAGAAAATATTAACTAGTAAATTTTCACTCTGAATAAATTATTCATAGAAGTCAATGATAGTTTGTTAATTTGTTTTCAAAAAAAGGTATTTTGAAACAATATTGGACATAAGTGTTTCGAATTTTCAAAACGATTATATATTATTTATATATTATAATTTTCAAGTCAAATAAATGGGATAAAAATCATTGCTCTTTTAATATCATGTTATATCATTAACTTATTTTCATAAAATTTCATTGCAGGATAAAAAATTTAAAATATTTTATACAGTAATGGATTTCTTTAAATAGTCACTATCACGTAGAAGCCACTCATATGCGACCACCTTACTTCAGAACCTACCACCTAACATCTACTGAATATTATAAGTGATGCCCATTTTTTTCGTACGTCGCAAATAATACTGACACGGACTGCAAATATTGTGAGATTTTCAAATGGAAAACTTAAGAAAAAGAGTGCGATAAATATTCGGCGAGCGGTAGATACGACGCCGTTGAGGAACGCTTGCTGTCATTTCATTATTCCTAATGAATATGCATGAGTCAACATTGTCACGTGCAAACAACATTTCCTCCAAATTAAAATTATATTATTTTAATTGGAAAATATTCTTACGCGATCTTACTGCGGCGAAGCCACTTCGCCGTTTTGTGGCCGCGTTGAGATAAAAAGATAATTTTATTCGAAAAATTTTAATTTCACAAATGATTGGGTTTGTAATGTTTCCCGATTTGAAATTATCTTACTAATGTTAATTTGTTCCAAGCTTTACTTAAACCCTAGGGTGCCAGATACTGCCATTCTTTTTTATATAATTAAATTAAAAGTTTTTTATTTTTATTTGACACTCAAATAGAGCAACAGATTTCAATACAATGTGTATATATGTGTATATATATATATATATATATATATATATATATATATATATATATATATACGAGTACATATACATATTCAGGATTGAAGGATAGGTTACTTATATTTCGCTGTCATTTACAGGTGCAGAGCAGCGAACACACTCCCTAGGGGATATTATGCCTTCTCACGACCTGCTGGTAAATTATTTTCTGAAAATAATAAACCACATTCCATTCAACATACCAAATTGATGGGTTAATTATAGCAAATTTTTTAGTCAAGATTACTTTGTTTTAACTAACTCGCCGTACTTCAATACAATCTCTGTTAAAAATGGTTGCTTATAAAACTAACTCAATACAACTGTTTACAGCATTAAACGCGGTGAATTACTTTATACTTTTAATACTGAAAGTATATCATTTGTCGCATCATTTATAGCGCATCATTTATCTCTTAACAAACTGAATTTATGCTTTACCAAGGTGCTTTGTACAAAGTAGAGCGTATTTTAAGATGTTTCTGTAGTTTTATCTAAAATCCAGCCTGTGTCACAAGATTTCAATTTCTAATTTTGCTGATAATAAACTGTATATTTAAAATACAGGGTAATGTAATGCATATGAAATAACAGTCACGTAAAACCTTTAAAGACAAAATTAAGTAACACTCTAGTTTCAAATCTATACTACTGACGACGGAGATAGATGATAAAATGTACTTGGCAATAAAGCATTTTGCAGGTCTTAATCCTAGGCATCCATAATAACGACTTTCAGTGTAGAAAGTGAAATGGTTTCATGAAAACCTTCAAAATTATAGTGGATCTCATTTTTTGTTTCAAAAATTTCATAGGGAAACAATTCAGTATTCCGAAGTATAAATAAGCATATAAAAACGCATAATAAAGCCTAAATAAATATATCGATAAATTTACACATCTAGGACAAATTTATTTGTCGATATAAAACTATTACATAAAATTTGGAAAATATTATTTGGTAAAAACACGTAATGTTTGGCAATAAAAGCCCGATTCCCAAATATAAGTTAATTTATAGTTTTATCTGTATTTTATGCCGTGAGGTGATTTCAACCGGTTAAAATTATTCCATTCCTTTTAACGTACAATGTAAAAATATATATATATTTCATTTCACAAAAATAAAGTGATAAAATTTAACCGGTATAAAAAATATAACCATTATTAATTATATAAACTGTGATGTATGTACTTTGCTCAAGTTGCTAAACCTCTATTATTTACGAGTTTTATACCTATGATGGTCATTCATAAATTTCAAGGATTAAGTCATTTAATATTTTTGCTTCATAAATTAAATTTTCGGATAATTAATAAACATTTAGCATCTTCATTATACCAAAATATATAGCAATTAATAAGAATTAATGAGAAAAACAGAAGTGAATTGAAGATAAATTAACAATTGAATTGAAGTAAATAGATTTAATAAATGACCTTATTTAATTTTCTGCAACAGACGAAACATTACATACTATACGTTCATATTTACAATTGGTGTCGAGTTTAGAAGATAAAGTTTTATTTGTTTATACACATAACCATTTGTTCGGTTTTGAAATTTCCTTTTATGTCGATCTTTAAGTTTATTAGATATATCAAACTTATCATCTTATTTTTAAGCAGATGTGTCGAAATCATTAACGAGGGATAATTTGAAACAAATAACTTGATTGGTGATCTAAGAATCTACTTATATTATGATTTAATTTAGTTCATTCTATACCATGGACAAGTCGTTTCTATCATTATATCTTGCTTTTATATTTCGGCAGAGTTTTGTTTCAACAAAAGTTAATAATCTGAAAGTCCATTCTAAAAAACAATTTTTTTTTCATTATTATAAATTCTGGAATTATTGCAATAAGTTTCTGTTTAGTTACAAAATATTCAAATTGTACATACGTACATGTATATATGTATATATACACACACACACACGCATATATATATATATATATATATATATATATATATATATATATATATATATATATATATATATATATATATATGTACATATGTAAAATTTTAATATTTTGTTATATGTTCTCAAGTTCATGATACCAAGAAATATGATTTAAAATCATTACCATTTTACCCGTGTACGCAACCAATTCACGCGCAACAATGTTATTGGTATTAATCCTGGCTTCTACTTTTCAAGGTAATTTTTTATATAGTTTAGAATACATTTGATATTTTCCATATTATACATTTTGATATTTAATTCGTAAATCTTGTCACTTTTAAGGACAGATATATGCCTGTTTGATGTAAGGTAATTATTAAAGAAATTAGTATTTACGTCAAAGTAAATTTAAAATTTAAAAATACAAATAGCTTTCTTAATTAACAATAGCGTCAGTGAGATGCAGATCCAATAAAAGTCTTTACCGAGACAGCCGACTCCAGCTCGAAATATCATCGCTTCATTAGAGGCAGTCATTAATCATAGAGCCCCTCTCGCGACAGCTGATATTGGAATGAACAATGAGCAAATCTATATGTATAATCGTATGCACACAGGACTTTCCGACGAAATATTGAGGTGCCATTTTCATTTTCATTTGTGAGTAAAATAACTTTGAAATTCCAGTCTTTGAAGAATAGTTGGTGCGATATGTTTTAAAAAAATTTTAAAACCTATCCGTTGATTGCACACGAGATTTATAAATTTCATGAACGAATAGTAACTTTATTTCAGAACTGTTTAGTGTTTTACGAAGCAAAATTTTTAAATATTTATTAAAATATTATATTAATTCATGCAAGTTTCACTTAACGTTAATAAAGCATAATTTTTTTTTTCAAATGTATTAAAGCCATGCTACTCATAAACTGATTGATAAGTTTACATTATTAGCTTCTTTAGACTTTTTAGTATTTTCTACCTCAAAAGAAAAAAAACTCTGAGTCACCTGTCTGCCCGAAAATAAGTCCAAAAAAATGGTTCATTTCGTTTCGATATTTGATAGGAGATAATTACAGATATATTTTTTTGTATATAAATGCAGTTTTTTATGTTTGGAAATCAGTGGGATGTCAAAGTTCACACAATAATCAAGCATATCAATTCGCATATATGTAAATAGTGCGAATTAATATTTTCACTACTTTCCAAAACTACAATAACAGAAGTGCAAATAGTATTTGGTGTCTTCATTCCATTTTTTGCGTTATTTCTGTTATTTATAGTGCATCACATAGAGTCTATACATTGCCTTAGAATATACCTTATCTACACAAAAAGTTGCATTCTTTAATTGTAAAAGAAAAACAAGAAAATAATACCCAGCCCACCTATCAAGTTTATGACATTACCAGAGATGACAGTAATTTACCTTCATAATTCCACTTCATGTCAACAGACATTAAGCAACCCTATTTGATGGCCAAATGTTTCAAATAAACTTAACTTTTAATTGCAGCGCTGTCACATAGGCGGGAAATGCGTTCGCCACATAATTAAGAATACATAAATGTGTTTACTAATTATAATAACTACGGGGAAAATGTTATCGGTATGTAAAATTTTTGTATCATACATATTCATGATGGATAATTGAATTAGAGCAGCAATGCTAGACGACTCGGCACATATTGCCCTCTCAATATTCATCGGACGCTTTTCGTAAGTTTCCATTTAAAAATCTCAATATTTATTAGTCATGTAAGTTTTATATAATATGGACAAGAAACATTTTCATGACATGGACAAATAATACTAAGTTAAGCATATAGAATTCTTGAATAAAATCTTCATATGGTTAAAATGACAATTTTTTTTTTTTTGGTTTAGCTATACGTTTATTGTCATAGCTTTTATTAATGCGAGTTTGGAAAATATACCCACAAGCACTTAGATGCAATGTTATGGAAATGTTACATACTATTTCAGTTTGATTTAAAAATTACGCTTAATTATAGAATATGCACATAAAATAAATTGGACTTTATATTAAAGCGATGAAATTTAAAACTTTTATTTACATAACAATAAGAGCAAATATTCCGTTGTTCTAACTTGATACGCAGTCACCGAGAACTTTAGTTACTTAGCCGTAAAGTGATATTCTCGCAAAGGGTTGAAATTAATGATAAAATTTTTACAATTCAATGAAGTCTTAGTGAATATGTTATTACGATTTAAGACTTTTTACTTTTCACTCAAATTTCCTATAAATAAATTTGCATTCATATAATTTAAAGTTTTGTGAAGGGATAATGATTTAGATAGCATAAATATTGTTGTGATAAATTTCATCATATATCACGGTTGCCTTTAAATTCTTCTTTAGAAAAGCAAACGTATTTATTGTGATTCAATAATGTATTAAAAACATTTAAACAATATTTATACAGCTTCAATTAAAGAAAATCTACAAGACTAAAAACACAAAGTCTTTAAAATTCACAACGATTTCCAAAGTACGGGATGTATTTGTTGAGAATTGCAAAGTAATTATAACTTTTGATTTCAGTTGGCAGAATATCAATAATTTGTCTTCAGAGGATATCATTTCATATACTTTTAGGATGGATGTACCCAAAATGCAGAATGAAAAACCTTACCATAGAATGTGGAATATGAACTTTAACAAAAAATTCGCTAATGAAATAGACATAGAGATAAGTGTATCAAAAAAAAAAGAAAAATAAATGTATATATATATATATGTATATATATATATATATATATATATATATATATATATATATATATATATATATATATATGTATATATATATATATATATATATATATATGTATATATATATATATGTATATATATATATATATATATATAATCATAAAATTGCAAGTATGGTATATATTAGAGAAAAACGTTTGCGGCGTTTGCGTCCATTCGTAAATAAATACCTACCCACCTTGAACAATATCAAAGAAGTAAAAGCCAGAACTCCCAAAGATATTACGAACCCATACAACAAAATGCATAACGCAAAAAGATGAAGATTTAAATCTATTTCTCCTATATAGTAGGACATTTGTGTTTCTTTTTAAGATACTTCTTATGTTGTTATTTAAAAGAAGACGTTATATATTTTTTTTTTCCTTTTTTTTAAGACTGCACATTAAAATCTTATTAAAAGTGTTTTAAGTATTCTGTTTTAAGTATTTTTACAGAAAATTACACATTTATGTAAAAAAAACCTAAATATATGGAAAACACAACATTATTATTCCGTAATATTCGGTAATATAACGGTAATATTCTATGTTATTAGAATTGACAATAGAAAAACATTATTACAGAAAAAATAGCAATAGCGTCTTCAGTTAAAAAATTGTGAAAAATGGAGAGCTACAAGAAAAAACATAGAATCAGCGTAAAGAGAATATAGTAGGAGGAAATGTGTGACTAAGGTTAAATTAAAAAAAAATGTGTGAAAAAGGAAATAATCAGTAATTAATTCCGAAGCAACGCCAAAATATATATTATTGGTAAGTTGGCTACATAAACGACAAACATTTTTGTAAAAAAAATGGTGCTGCATTTCGGAACGAAGAGCTTTTGTGTAAAACTTGAAATAACATTGCGTGTATTCTTTAAAATGTAAAAAAGTTCCGAGATTATGTGCAAGTGAGCCTATCATCTAGTTTCATGTAGTCATTAAACAATTTATCGATGCGTAGACCCATATTTTACAGTTGAAGGTAAATAGACGACAGTGCCATTTAATGACAATAGTATTTAATAGATTAAACTGAAACCCAAGTAAATAAAGACAGGGCGTTGATGGTATACGGAAATAATGGGAAAATATCCAGTCAATCGAGCACGTTGAATTACCTGTTACTAATATATTTACCTAGAGGTGTTGTTAAGATTGTTTGTGTTGTGTATATACCTTAGTGTCATACTTGTGATATACAAATACAAGTTCATTCTGGATTTATGTTACGTATATAACACGGTTTAACAATTCGCAACTTAATAGCATTCAAAAGGTGGGAAAGGGAGCGCTTTAATATGACCTAAATTTCATTCTTAAACACGACATCACATGCTGTCACAAATAGAATATTTTAACGGGACGAAGACTTTAGAGAAGATCTGATTACTGTTTACGAGAATTTTTACCTATGTTTCCTTTGCCTCTGTTTCCTTATATTGCATATATGTACATAAAAAACAAGCTTTCTTGAGTTTACTTGAATACATAGAATTCTTGTAAGTTTTATCTATGAAAATAAAATGAACTTTAGTACTTAATTAGGCCCAGAATAAGATATTTAATGCGTTTGTAAAAAAACAATTACAATTACAATCATAAAATTGCAAGTATGGTAAGTTCTAGTAATTTGCTTTGTCACTTGGTTTTTAGACTGCCTTTCGATTAAAGATGGTTACCATCAGATTTTGTGATATCACTAATTTTTTTACAAACAAGACCGTATTTTTAAAAATTAAATATTTCATTTCAAATAAATATTATTGACTAATGTCACTAATTGTATATACTGAAAAGAGCTTAAATGAGACTTAAATGTTCTTCTACAAAAAGTACTAATAAATTTGTCAAAATAGACTAAAATATGAATAAAATTACAGATCAAAGAAATGATTTCTATTTCTTGAGGTGTTCCTCGAGAATAAATCCTCTTTCTCTGTTTCTTACTAGATATCATAATTGAGAGCAAAATGATAACCGTTCGACACCACGCTACCGCTTTTTAATTATTCCATTCTCTTTGTAACGAACGAAGCTGAAATGGTTATTTTTCTGATAGATATACCCATAAACAGAAACTCAGACTCTCTATAAATAGTTTAAAAACAAAATCACGACAGTAAACCATACAATTATACTAGCGCTAACTCAATCTGGACATCTTTGACTATAAAATATACATGGATTCAATAGAAGTAAAGAATTTTTCGTGCAAACTAGATGATAAAGAAGAAAAACAGGGACGCAAATCATGTAGAAGTGAAAAACTAAAATACAGGTCAATTTAGCGTCTAAAAGAATGACTAAATATTCAAAATGTATTCTAACGGCAACCTTGTGAAATGGTAGATGCAATTATATTGCACCATGAGCTTGTTATAAAATATACAATTTAAATAACTAAGAAAAAGTTATTTCTATATGTGGTTCTATTAGTCTATTTTACAAATAAATATATGTAGATAATAAAATACCGGCTAACAATATTTCGAGAAAATTAAAAAATAATCTATAAAAACATAACTTTCATAACCCTCCTTTTCGGTTCTTTGTTCATTTAAATCTAACATTTTTTACCGAATTAGGCAAGCTTTGGGTCAGACCACAATTTCACTAATACCCAGTGATATAAATCAAGCCAAAAACTAATGCCTTTTTATTACATCGCCAAACCAGACCCTGACTGGATATATATCCCCAACCCTTTTGCAAGACAGCCATAAATTATCTTCCTAATGAAATTATGACACTCCCGACGTTAATAAATTAATTGAAGTAGAACTGAACAGAGCAATTCATCGATTACAAAGTGGGACATTCAACGAACTCCACTAATGATAATTAATACTCCACTTTCACCATTATGACTGTGCGTGGAGTTTCGCGATGCCCGACGATGGCATTGCGGGATCCTGGATCGTCTTGATGAATTATGTATGATTTCATTAGGTGGCGTCGGGTGGAGTGGGTCTATAAAGGTCGCCACCTGTATAGGGTTTCGACCTACTGCAAATTACACAATAAAATGTAAATAGCGTAGTTTATAATTTTATGTAAACTTAATGGAATAGCTGTATAAATACTAGAGAATACTCGATGAAATCGTACGTAGCAGAACTTTTATGAACAGAAATACCTATGTACTATATTCACTGTAGTATGTGTCTTTATGTTTTTATGAACTACATGCAGAAAAAATGTTCATTAAAAATCAGATTAAACATTAATCAAGAATGAAACGAATTGATAACAAATGTCATGAAAAAAATTAAGAAATAAATTTTGAGAAAATTTTGTGAAAAAGAGACGATCAAAATGATTTCTAATCGCCGCAAGGGATTTTCTCCTTTCGTTCGTAATTACTCCTTGGGTATTGTCATAAATGTTTTTATCCTTCGAAAACAATTATCTTTCGCTGAAGTTGAAATTTACGATAAGACACGATTGCCACCAACCCATATATTGTGAAATTTTTGGGTCATTCCAGAAATTGAGAAGAATCAAGTATCTTGTAGTAATCTTTAAAAAAATTTCAAGAATTGTTAACTATGATAAAATAAAAAAGGACTCGTTTTTTTTTTAAATATGTACCAATTGTTATTACTAGCAAAGAGATTGTTTAAAATTAGATTTCTTGAAAAAAATAATTTGGATGACCTCTTTTTAAATGAAATTAAGAATAAAATAATTTTTGTTTTACACGTTTGATATTAGATTAAGGTTTTTTGATAGCAAAATGATTTTATATGTTGCTAAGAATGGATTTATATACCTAATATACTTCATTTATATTTCTATTGGTTGGATATATGAGAGGTAATTTAATCATGTGCCAAAGTATCTGTAAATGTGTTTTTCATACAACCCAGATAAGAAACAAAGGCGAAAAAGGACGAACAAATGCTGTGCCAAAACCAGTAATAATGCTGTGCCAAAACCATAAATACACCTGTAAACTCGAAACACAAACTAAATACAATAATACAACCCTAAAATTTAAATTTTCTTAAATAGCTCTAAAATTTGGACTTAGCGAAAAAAAAAAAATATTTGCACGTATAAAATATGAGGCTGGGGAAAAATATTTCGTTTTCCATTAATAGTGTGTTGGAACAAGGAGTCTTAATGACAACATTCCTTTTATAAGAAAGATTATTTCTTCAAACTCTCCGTAGATATTACTTCAAAAGTAAAGAGAAGAAACTGTTTAGTTCACCATACGAGATTGTCTTTAACTCATATTTAGAACATTAAGATAAATGCTTTATGATTGTTTGAAGTGAAAATTAATCATTACGAGTCTTTATTGGAAGCTAGAATCATCAATAATTATAAATGTAGAAAATTGTGTCGTTTATACTTTTCTTGCTTACTCAAGCGATTTTCTCATCAAGAACTAGTATGCCTGTGACCTTAGTTCATAAGAAATTCAGAGTAAAGTTAATCAGAACGCATTGGATCATATTATATAATATATCTATAATTTAGGGTGAGTTAAATAATATCGTACTGATATAGATTAGGAGAAATAATTAAAGGTAAGTGAATTAAACAATTATTAATCTTGTGAAGCTGTCAATACTTGAACTCCCGTCTTGTAAAACATTTATTTTGACAAACGTCACAACTGTAAATATTTAAAAAAAAGTTAAATTAATTAGTTCAATGTTGTGTGCCGTAAAATTTCTTTAAAAGTATCATCTTACTAGATTGTAGTTTTATTTGTTTTTAATTGTTATATTTCTGAGCAAAAATTTTCTGACCTGTCAAATTAAACGTTAATTTTTCACACAAATTCTCTTTTTTTAAGCCTTATGCTTAAGATATTTTAAAGTCATGTCATCAAAGATGTAGGAGGTAATCTCAAATGTCATTAAGATTAACTCCTACATCAAAACTTACAAAATGTAACTTTTTTATAATACGTGAAAAAAAAATTAAAGGTCCTTTCTAAATATTGGTGAAAGAATTTTTAAAATCGGACGAGTAGTTTCGGATATTATCTGCCACATCCAAATGAGTGGTGGTTCCATGAGTGGTTTTGGAGATTGCCTCCTACATACCAAAGTTACAAACTTCATTCCTGGCGTTATATATGAAAACCGTTTCTTAAGGAGTAATCTTCAAAAGTACTTTAATTATTCAATTAAGATCGTCTCCTCTAATAAAACACCATTTTTAAGATTTCCTACACATAATATTTTATAACGTTGACAGTTAAATGAGAACAGTGACAGCGTTCAAAACATGAGTGTCAACATTTTCCGGTGTGCAAAATCACAATAAGGTGAAAATTTTTATCTGCCATACGTATCTATTTAATTTTCTGCTTTTTTAAAATTGTGATTGCATTTCTAATTATATCGAATACTATATATCTCAAAGGCTCCATTTTATTCCGTTTAATGAAAAATTTTTTACGTATTTTTTAATTAGAACTGTTACAGATTCATATATAAACAGAGTAAATTCATAGAAAAAACGATAGTTATGAATTTACTTTTTTTTCAAATATCCGGTTTATTATCCGATTTTTTCTTGATTAGTTTATATCCAGAAAATATTTGATAAATTGAGAAAAAAGTTTGCAAACAAGAAGTTATGAAAACAAATTAATAAATATCTTAACTATTTAAAAGATTATTATTTGTGTCAAATAAAACCTGGGGGGGATTCTTTGGAAACTTTCTACGAAATTTCCCGAAATTTTCGCATCTATCTTTCACGCACGTAAAATTATTGCAAATTTAAAAGAAAATATGCGGTGTCGAATCATTCGCAATAGTTTTCCGGTAAACTTCTTGTAACCTTGTTTTATTCACAATTTTGACTCTGACAGTTTCGAAAGTAGTTAGTCAGGAACATATTTTTTTGAATACTTTGGACAATCTCCATAGAAAATGTAAAAAAAAATATGTTGGAATCTTTAAAATTTCCTCTTTTCATACCGTTCAATAAATATAAAAAAATACTACGGCTTCATTTGCTCTCTCTAAGACTTCTTTGTAATTATTATCATGTTATTACTATTAAAATTTATTCATAATACATGACACATAAAATAAAAAAAACCTTTTGGACTTTCTTTGCTTTCTAAATTTATACATAAATTTCTTTGGAATATATTAAAATTAAAGTAAATAAATATCGATGTGCTTCACAGCTATGAATATCACATTTGTATATCGAACGATGTGTAAGTTAGAAGCTGTGACATATGGACGCACAAGTGAATTAAAATTTCTGTGTTATGATCATATAATTATTTGACATGGTTAATGTGAAATGTATACAATTTTTTGGTATTTTCAAAAGGTCAAAAAAGTGCCGTGAAAAATAGATGGGATTAACGCCAATAACATTATATTTAATGAGTTGGTTTCGAGAAATTGAATAAACTATAAGGTAATTATATAAACAGTTTACTTGTTATAATTGACTACTCTTGTTAATTTCAATAAAAATGGGTCGAATAATTTTCTTTCTGCGTTAATTTTTTTCTAGGATGAACTTCGGCCGCAACGTGTAACAGTGAGAAATATTAATTGAAACTGTTTGTCATTGGTATAAAATGCAAGGAATTAATAATTATTCCATAGTCAGGTCGATCGTTTCTTATTTTTTTTCTTATTGAAACATTTTAATAAAAATAATAGAAAACACTAGGCCTGAAATGAAAATAAATTAATGTAAATTCAAAAGAAGATCTAAGTAATTAATATATAAGGAATAAAGCCAGCTATAGTTTACACTCTATTTAGCTATTAAAAGTTTTGTTAACAAAATGTTAAAAAAAATAATGCATACTTGGTATGCTTCTAAGCAATGATCCAAATGCCGTGTTTGCTGATAATATTTCCTATTGAAACGACAATACAGAAGAAAGTATTGAGCAAACCCTTGAATAGAAATGGAAAGTACATAATGGAAAAAATACTGAAAATAATCCAAACGAATTTAAGAGTAGACATAAAACTCTGAAAAATATATTTCTTTCGGTTTTGAAAAACATTTCATCATGTTTCTACATACCATAATCTTACATACACGTTGCTATCATATAAACTGTTAACAAAAATAATTTAAGGTTGTTTAATAAATACTCTTTTGTAACTGTTTTTCATAATTAACAGAGTATATTTATATAAAGGACGAAGTGAAATGTGGTAATACAAATATTGCTAAGTGTTGCATTTCCATTCTAAATTAAAATTGAAATCAATTTTACTAAGAAAGGAAATGCAACATTGCAACCCATCGAAATCAAACGAAATGAATTATCATTATAAAAGACCCTAACTAAATTTTAAACGTCTAATACAGGTCTGATATTTTGTTTTGGGTGGAAAAGCTTCTTAAATTTACTCTGGTAGCAATTTAATTTCATGTTTTCCAATATTTTAGGCTTTTAAAAAGAAAACTGAAGCATCAGGTTAATGATTTTTCTGTGTTTTTTTTTATTTATTACTGATATTACTAGTGCATTTTTAACTCTTTATTATCTTAAAACCTAAACGAAATGAAAGGAATTAGTCATAATAGAAAGTAGCTATGCAACAAGCTAACACGATGTGTGAAGATTGGTGCCTATCAGTTTAGACAATAAATTTACATGTCTTATTCGAAAAAAAACGAAATAAAACTGGAGTAAATAAATTGAATCAATAGAGAAAAAGGGAATTTTCCAAGCTATGAGACTGGCGGTTACTCTATGTACCAGCATGATAAAAGGAAAATGTATACATCAAAAACAATACATTTTAGTAAATTAAGTGAGTCATTATTTTAAGGTAAATAAAATTATGTTAAGTAAAATAACTGATGAGAATGTGGGGAAATAAAACGAGGGATAAAAAGCATATTGATATAAAAAAATAACAGGTCTCCTTGGACAGATTAGTAATTTAGAAAGAACGGATAACGAGCATATGGCTAAAAACTTATAGAACTTCTGGGAAATAGAATCACACTGGTATATTGAGAGGACGTATTGAAAATTAATATTTTAAATCTCAAGAACATGCGAATATAAGGATTATACCTGTAGCTATTTGTAAGAACTTTGCACTTAGACTTGTTGCTGCTTAGAACGTTATGTGGTAACAGGACGTTATATTTTAAATAAGTGAATATTATAGCCTTAGAAAGCTGTACTATGAGACCAAATAAAATCATAAACCGATAAAAGTTTAGTATGATCATTTTGCGGTAGAAGTTGTATTTCTCCTGCAAAATTATTCTACCTCGTTACACAAATATATCAAATAAATCCTTTGGTTGTGGAACCACAGAGTGCAGTCTGCAGTGTAAGGTTGCGTGACGTTGATTTAAAAGCTCTTATTAAAATGGGTAATTATTTTTATACTATTTGTATACAACTATAAAGCCCTTGCATATTCAGGTTAGCAATGGGACAATTAGCGAACCTATACAGCTTTACGACGCCAAAACTCTTAACGTTCATTTAGTACTATTTTTCAATATTCATTTTGAAATGGTGAATTGTGTTGCTCATTTTTTTTTGTGGCAAACCAGTATCGCATGTTTCCTATACTGAATAACATTTAATATAAAAATTCAGACAACGACATAATCTAAAAATTCTTTATTCATAAATCTAAGTAGCTTCTGACTTCACTGGCGCTCAAAAGAAATATTTCTCGCTATGGAGCCTTTTAGCAAAGATTTAATTATTGCTTACGAGATTTATTATCATTTTCTAGCGCAATGTCATCTAATGATGTTTTCTAGCGCAATAATTTAAAGCGCAATACCACCTAATGATGTATACACCCAGTACAACTGGCATCATTAGGTGGCATTGTCAGTGGAGGCCAGAATTGTATATTTGTAGCATAGTTTAGCTACATAACAATGATTTCATTGAATTAAATTTGTTTTTACATAATACTGAACTAATTAATAACGTAATATACAAAAAAATACAAAAAGCAATCCGAATTTCCTTTAACAAATTATTAAAAATAAATGATAAAAATGTATGTTTCTATAAAAAATTTCTGTGATAGACGGACGGAGAGACAAGTGAGTGCAATTATATCGGGATTTTGTTTTTGTTTTTAAGATAAGGAATCCTAAAAACGAGAAATTCAATTCTCATTTTGTGTCTTGTAGAGTTTTACGACATATGAATCCTAACAGAATTATTTTGAACAAGTATTCGTATTATTTTAGAAAAATAAATATTGTAGTTTTATATATATATATATATATATATATATATATATATATATATATACACACACACACACATGTAACATAATTTTTAATAAAATAACGATAAAATAATTTTTCCCCCTGAATTAGGTACTCAAGGAGTGATTTTTTTGCTACTTTATATTGCGTATATAATGTACTGAAATCAAATCTCTCGGTTACACTCCTGTGACGTTGCTTCTATATTCCGTTTTTCAACTTTTCTTTTAAATAAGAATTTCCCCAAAGGATTAAGATTTTTTTGCGATATAGAGTAGCTTATCTTATTTCCCGGCCAGCCAAATGTTTCTGTGCAGAAAATCATTTGAATCCTTTATTCCATTGCGACGAAAAAGAAGCACAGACAAACAAACCTTTACATTTTCTATGTTATTTAGGATTATAGGATCAGAAAAAGATTATAGTATTATTAAAATAAGTTTATACCACTGCCCTGCCTTCCAACTGTCTTTCTGTAAACATGGGTTTGACCTTTTCCTCTGTACCTCGGTAAAAGAATAACAAATAAACTTTTGATTTGTAACATTAGTTAGGATTGTAATATTAATTAGGCTAAAATTTATCAGTATGAGAATTAGCCTATTTTATTTTTCTATCAGTTATCTACGTCGGTGCAAAAAAACCTGTCAAACCAATGCTCTGTTGTGATATGAAAGAAGGACAAATAAACACACGTTCGCAATAACAATATTAATTAGGATAGAAATATTAATTAGAAAAAAATTTCCGTTATGAAAAGGATTTCATACCATTTCCGATAAAACTTATCTCTGTTGTACTGGCATCTATAAATTGTTGTACTAGCATCATTAAGTGGCATTGCGCTAAAAAACATCTTTAGATGACATTGCGCTAGAAAATGACAATAAATCTTGTAAGCAATAATCTTTGGACAAAAAATAATGTAAATGAATGAGAGCACCGTGTCGTGGATGAGAGCACCACGACGTAAAAGTAGGAAAAGGAAACACATTTTTACGTATACGATATTACAGTAAGGACTCTGAATTGAAAATTAAATTAATTAATGCTGTTTCTTTTTGTGGCTGATGCAGCTTTTCAAAAAATCATGTCGAGTCGTTGCTCCGTTCCGACGCCTTTTATCAATAAATTTTTGTCCATTTTTTTTAAATGAAATCAAATATTTTTCATCATTCAATGTTTTCCATATATTTACTAAGTTTTCTCCAAAAAAATCATGTTAATTTGTTGTTACGTTTCGACGTAAAAGATGAACTAACACAGACAATTTTGCTTTACACCAGCTTGTATAAAAAACTGTGGAATCGGCTTGTCTGTGCATTGAAGTTATTTATGAACAAAGTTTTAGGTTAAAGTAACAAAAATAAAACACAAATAATTTTTTTTAAATGCCTGTTTATTTCGTACACCACGCAAGAAGAGTACTAAAAATTTCGATAATTCTGGTGGATTCTATTGGAATAATATAGGCTAATTCTCATACTGGTAAATTTTATCCTGAGATGATATATATGCTATGTTTTGTAGCAATTAACCAATAAAAAAAATAGATGAAAATAGAATTTTTCAATATATAACATATTTAAATAAAATAAAAGTTAACTTTTGTAACTTTTATATTAGATAGCATTAAGTGTGTTAATAGCACAGATATTAAAATAATATTTTTTAGGGAAAACTAGTAAGAATAAAAATCGTGAGCCACTTTCTTTTATCTGTATAGCCCTAATTTTAAACGTTGGCGACTTTTACAAATGTATGTATAAACTAGGAATAGGAGATATCTAAATGCATCAAAATATTTTGTTTTGGGTTTTAATATTTGAGGCTAATTACTAAAGTACAATGATGTTTTATTTTACTTGCTGTACGATGCCGTATTATATTAAATATAGTAGATAAGTGGCCATAAGGCAGTATCCACGAATGAAGGAAACCAAAGTCATATCTGTTGCTCTACAATGTCGGTTTATTGAAATATTTTTTACGATCCATTAAAAGAACATAATTGTTTTCTAGGACATGAAAGTTTAAAACGGGCCACGCTTAAAATTGTAAAGCCTAAAATACCGCTAGAGTTTGTTTGGCGGATTAGTTTTCAGATTTTCCCATTTAGGTGGGCTTCCATTCGTATTTTTCTGTTTATAAGAGACGTATTAAAATATAATTAGTTTCTTTGTAATGACTTTTTCTAGTATTTGCTTTATCACCGCCATCATTGCGTTTGCCTTTTGCTCATTTTTCTTTTTTTTAAGTTCCTGCTGTAATGTTTAGTGCGATTTTCACCATTTCAAAATAAAAAATGTATTCATTAATATTTTCGTCTTATAAATGATAATTTTAACCGCCTATCATGGATAAACACCATCGACTTACATATTAACCATATTAAGTATAGAAAATCTGTTTTCTTCGGTAAACACATTCATTAGTATAATTTAATGTATTATGTCTATTCTATTTTTAAAAGTTTGTTATTCAAAGTAATGTTATTAATTTTTGAGTCAAATATTGGAATATGATTATCATATCTGTACAGGTATTAGAAAAGTTACTTTAACGAAAAAGCACAAAAACAATAGATTTATAATTGGATAAAATTAATTCTAACAACGTTAATTATGATCCCGTTGTCAATGAGTTGTTTAATAACTCACCTACTTTCGATTACTTCAGAACTTTATGAAAGGATGCCCATGGAAAAAAAATGGTGTAGAAGTTATAAAAATACCACTCTTATTTTTACAGTTAATTTATTTATTCGTTCCGAATTTTACTTCAGTAACGTAATTCCTTCTTTTATTAAAAGATAAATAAATTCGAAAGGCCAGAACACCTTCATCAGATCTGTTAAGGAAATAAAAAATTCGGTTTTGCAAAGAAAATTAATGTAAAAAAAACTAATTGGTGTCAGACTTATTGTTTTAACCGTCGTTTAAAAATTTAAAAAATTTATGAGGGACTATGGTCGTTAAGTTGTTACAAAAGTAATAGTAATTATTCTTTTACTTCCAAAAGTAATCTTCCGTATACTTGAACTCACACAAAGTTAATGGTTTTAATTAAAATAGGAAACCGAATATATAATATTGTCTCTTAACTACATACACTGATTCACATCACATATAAATAACTTTATAACTGATAAAAATTCATGATTAAATTTATTTGAATTTGAAATACCTTTCGATACTTATGTTAAGTTATTTTATGTGAAGAGCACCAAACAAGGAGTCTTACAAACATAGTTCACTTCTTTAATAAAAATAATTTTAGAAGATATGTACTTTTATGTCATAATACCTAATTCTATGAATTTACGGTCAAGAAAAGTGACAACAGGCAACGATCCTCGACGTTTTGGCGTCTTTCATTCTTTAAATATTCAGCCCCAACTCTTCGTGAGTTTTCACTTAAAAAAATAAGTTTCACCTTTACTGTCTATCTGTCTAATGGGGTAATTCAAAGGTCATGCAATCACAATGTATTTAGGATACTTGTCAGCGAAAGTAAAACAGTGAGCGGAGTAAACAGTGAGCTATGTATATTAATATATAACCCAATAATGAGGAATTTATGCTATATAGCTTAAATTCCTCAATATTGGGTTATATATTTAAAAGGGCACATTAAGGTGCAGTAATTGTGTGGAATGAAACTTTTTAAATGGAATTATAATTGTCACATAAGAATATAAAAATTAGAGAATTAATTCAATATTCGAAGCCTGGTTACATTTATGGATGTTAAAAAGCTTATAGCTGTAAGTTTTTAATATATTATGTTTTATGGTATTTTTAAAAATCATATTACAATATTACTTTTGAACTCTATAATATTACTTCAATTATTGTAAATAAATCTATTAATTAGATTTTTACCCAATTCTTATTATCCTATCAATTTGAAACTTTATAAACTTATGCAATTCTGGAGATAATACAATAATATGGCCCCAATAATCTTATTATATGGAGTAGAAGAAAGCTGGTCATAAGGATTTCTTAGTGATTATCCCTACACTGTCGAGTTTTATGTCGCTTGACTTGTTTATTGAATCCTTTGGTTACTTATTTTAACTGGAAGGATCTGATGATGGAGGAAAGTGATGGTATTCTTAGGTAACAGTAGATCCATAAAAGTTGGGCCCATTTCACTGCATTGATGATATATTTAGTATTTAAGATGCGTTTATGGTTTCTAGAAATATTTTTCATCGTATACCAATTAATTTTTGATTAAGGTTACTGAACTTTTTTTATATTGAGTTCACTTTTTAGGCTTGATTTATCAATTTGAGAAGGATCTTCACGACAGGGAGACTTTGTGTACAAGGGGCTCATATTTTGTGTACAAGGGGAGACTTTGTGTGCAAGGGGAGTCATATTTTGTCAAAAATTAACATCATTTACTTACCTTTAGACACATCATTTACTTATCTTAAAATGAAACTGTAATGTATATAGGAAATACAGAATAAGTATTAAAGAAGAGTTAGCATTTTTGTAAACACTGGCGTTGCATAGCTCACGGTGGCGAAATTATCTCTCTAAATCTACACCGATTTTCGAAAGAATCGTAAATGGAAAGGAAATTTAAGTTCATCGCTTTGAACCTGAGTCCAAGCAAGAGTCGACGCATGTAATAAAGTTGTAAATTCTGCGTGTATGCGTATTTAAAAATTATCCAAAATTCGTGTATATTGCATTAATATAAGGCAGCAAAGAAGTGCGCAGCTACTTGATGCGTAGTAACTACAAAATTTATAATATATCTATTAGCGCTAAATAAAAAAAAAAGAAATTATCTCACTAAAAGTCTAGTTAAAATTTACAATTCACCCTTGCGACTTATTAGTCACTTTAATTATACAATTCAAAAATATTATAAAAAAAATATATTTTTCATTGAAAAATTGTTTAAACATGTGCATCAACTATATTTGCATATACCTACAAACAAAAGTATTCTAAATTATGTCGCAAGTGAAAAATTTTTTATAAAAATGAAAAGCTTTTTATGGAAGACGTAGGTTTCATAGTGTAAAATCATTTTAAACGTGAGAGCTATTTAACTGCAATAAAATCATTCCTGTAAATAAATATAAAAAGAAATAATAACTTAATATAATTAATTTTTAGTATACCTATCTGGAAAGTATATATTCCAGTATATGACCAAATATTTTGTATTTCGACAGAAAGACATTTTTAAAAAATTTTCCGTTTTAAAACTATGTGAACTTGAATGAAATACAATAAAAATTTTAAACATAATCTAAAAGTTGATGTAAACACTAATGTCCAAGACGTTTTTAGCTATTACTAATTCTTTTTTTTATATACATTTTGATAAAAATAAAATTAGAGTATCATAAGATTGACTAAGCAATTTTGTATCCATGGATATAGTATAAATAGTATAAAATTGCAAATTTGTCCGCTTAGTTACCTTCACTTTAGCATGCCTGTATTCTCGAGCATGTCAAGCTCCCGCATTACATGATGTAACTGATTGCTGATTGAAACGTTGTACCTCTTCAGATAATGAAGAAAATTTTAAAGAAGTACTAAAATATTAAAAATTACGAACAAACAAACCTAAGTTTTATTTACATCATTCTTCCATCATTATTCTCCTTCAGATATTTCAATCTCAATATCGAGTCCTTATATTTTATAAAATTTACAATTTAGTAAGCAAACAAAAATGTTAGTTTGCTAAACATAAATGCATATTAGTAATAAAAAGTGTAGTATGATTCCGTACTCAAACTATTTACAAAATATAGAGTTGCTAATAAAATTTTATTTAGATATATATATCAAATCTCTTAAAAGCATTAATTAATATACTGAAAGATTTTGCTTTTTAAAACCGAAATAAAAATTAAAGAATTCTGAATATATCATTACCGAAATAATGTTGTAACTACAATAAAGTCAGAATTAATTGATTTTTATAACTAAGGAAATCTGGGCCTAAAGAGTATATCACACCTAATAATCATAGTATATCAAACCTAATAATGAGTATATCAATATATTCTGAATTTATCATTATTTAATCTCAATTCAGTTGAATTGTTCAGAAAAAATTTCAGAGTAATTCATTTTTAGCTGCAATGCAATTCTTTAATTGTTCATTCGAACAGGGACTTTTTTATAACATAGATAGCGGAATGAAGTATTACGTAAGCAAGCGACCTCGAGCACAGTTATAATTGTTTCCGGATTTTTCCGGTGTGAAAAACTATACGAAAACAAATGGAACAAAGAATTTCGAATGCGCGGCTACTTTTTGAGCTTTCAAATTTAGGACGGCTTTTGTATTATTAATTTTTTCATCTAAAAGAATAATACCAAAATTAATACTTTCCTGTAGTGGTATTTTATTCATAAGTTTTTATTTTATGATGTTCCTCGAATATAAAGAATCCTTTCAGAGCTTGAAAATGTACGTTATTTTTGAGTAATTTTACATAGCATTGCTATAGGTTACAGTAACGCATAACAATTGTGAAAAAATATAAAATGTTATATTTGAATGGTTAAAAATTATACATTTCAGTTTACTTTTTTCTTTTAACTCAAACTAACTCTATAACATGTACCAATATCGTCTTTTGTCAGCAAACTTCCACAATTCATCTTTGGCGATGCCCATTATGCCAGTATGCGTCCGGGTGAAAAGTTCATTGTGCATTTTCATTTTTCATCACCAAGTAGCTGCGCACTTTTTTGCTGTTCTTATACAATATTCACGCAGAATGTACAACTTTATTTTTTGCTCTATTTGATTACATAGTCCAAAATAATTTTGTTGATTTCTGTAAATCTAACGATTCTGGTGAATAGTTTTTGTGAATATCAGGGACATCATACAAAAGGGATGGGGTTTTGTGAGGTAAATTGTAGTTCACATATTTTTGGTTTCTCAGAGAATTATATTTATTAAATATTAATTGTGTAGATAACTTTCAAACACATATATGTGGGGACCAAAAGTCCGCGGGATAGTTTTCCAAGGTAAATAAGAGAATGAAACTACTGCCCTTTCTCAATAAAAACTTTCTTAAACTTAATACACTTATTAGATTTTGAAATTAATTTTTCCAAACTATCTAAAAAAATACGTTTCAAATTTTCTTCCTGGAGCTTTTTTTAAGTTTTGTGGCAAGTAAAAACCGCTGAATCGGGGCTATAGAATGGGTGGAACAGTAAATTTTAAACTTCTTATAGTGTGAAACACCCTTCTTGTGTCATTGCGCCGACTCTTGATTGGATTCAGCCTCAGAGTGATGAACTTAAATTTCATTTCCATTTACGGTTATTTCCAAAATCGGTGCAGGCTCGTAATCATACAGGTTAAAAAACTTCTTAGACGTCTCGATTCGTTGCTGCTTTTGCGGTGGCCTTAGTATTCTTGGGACAAATCTTGCACTGTTTGTAGTCATGTCAAGATGATGGTGTATAATTCTCGAAATCTTCCAATAAAACTTTTTCGACTTTTTTGACAATACCCGACGTGGTGCAATAGAGTTCTGAATGCTTAAATACACGTAATTATATGTGAGTATTTAAATAGAACTTGTAAACCGTGGTTTTACTGACGACGATCTCCGTAACCAACTTCCATCGCATTAGTGGTGATTTGAGGACTGTTTCTTTGCTTGGAGGTGAATTTAATCACAACACTTAGTTCGATTTACTCCATGTTATCAGTTCACTTTCAGATTTAACATTTTAAAGGCCGATTATTTATAAGCAAATGACGTTAGGGATTTCACTTTCGACTTATATACTTTAAATGAGTTTCTAATTAGCAGGGTTCAAGAAACGTAGTAAAAGAACGTAGGAAAAAGTAGTTCAAGAAACCATTTAAAATGTCACTGATGTAATGTGTGAGGAATTTTATATTGTTAAATAAAATTTTGTAATCAACCATATATGCTTCAATTCTTTATTACTATATCTTGCTTAGATCTGATATGCAGCAATAAAAGATAAGGTGATTATAATAAATCAGTTTTTTCGTAACTAATCCTGTACCCAAGTTATTATATTTTGATGTAATTTTAAAAATTAACCATGCTGTGGTGCACGCACTAGTTAGTTAATGCCGATATATAAATAAACGTAATTTGAATAATGCCTCAGTCTCTGTTATGTATTTTTATTATAAACTGTTACAAATCATGTAACAGAGAGTACCATCTGTGGCGGAAGGAAAGAACAGAACATTTATGCTAATACTGACGTATTCATTTCTCTGTCACGTTCGATTTCTTTTTGAAACCGCTCGATTCAGAAAGTTTACATTTGACATAAACATAAATTATATCAACTCGCCTATTTTTCAGTAGCTTACACTCAAAAGTATTTAAATTATAATTTTAAAAGGGATAAACGAAGTACCCGAAAAAAATAGTCTTTAGTATTATAACATGGGGGATATCATCAGAAATATCCACGAAAACGAGCAAAAGTTGCATCTCCCTCCCCTTTACTTCCTGAATGAGAGAAAAAAATAAAGGAAAAAGTTTGGCAACACCTTACTAGAAAATCACAGGAAAAGGTTATTGCGACTATAACTATCTACATGTCTTATAGTTTTATATGTCTCAGAAATTTTGAAACATTCGCGACAGTTTGACGCTTGTGAAAGATGTACTAGACAATATAGTATAGAAAATATTAGTGACCATAAATAGGTAAACATTTGTATTTGTTTAAGAATGTACTTTTCAAATTATAAGTTTTGCATGTAATTGATGGGCTTTTATTTTTTAAAATAAGTAGGTAAAACTAAAAAAAAATTTAAATGTGAATGAGTCCTAAAAGCTAGTGATCGAAACTTATAGAACCGGCCAAATGCGAGTCGCACTCGCGCACGTAGGATTCCGTACCACCGCACAATATTAACGCTGATTCTTGGAAATATAAAAAGATTATAGCCATAGCAACAAGTGGCTCGTAAAAATCTGTAAAATAATTGGCTAATTACATCCGCCACACATATTTTTTGGCAAGTATCTACTGGTAAAGTATTTTAAGTTATTTGACCATCTATATTAATTTGCCTTATTATAATTTTTTTTTAAAATTGTTTTTTGTGGCCGTAAAAATATAGTGGTAATATATTTCAATTGTGGAAAATTAATAAATGTAAAGGGTTTTTTTTTAAATATTGTGTACCCTTCAGGTTTTATTATAAATTATATTGGTCGTGACATCGGCCATGGTAATGCCGGTTTTGTGAACATTTTAAGTGTTTACCTATTACGATTCAAAAGATACAAGCCTGTGACAGACAGATGGACGATTGATGCTTAGTAATAGGATTCCTTTGGCATCCTTTGGGTACGAAACTATGAAAAGACTTGAATTGAACACTTTATTTAATGGTTTTGGGATAGTAGTACATATTATAGGATTGCTTTATTATTTCTGAAGTAGTCACATATCTTCTTAGACTACTGACGTTTTTTCTTTTGAAAATTTCTATATTACGTAAAACGTAATGTCGTACTAATTTCGAAATGTAATTTTGAATATCTTGCTACAACTTTCTAGAAATTTTCAATATCTTCACTCGGCAATGACCTATCCAAAACATCAAACACGCTATTATCTCGTACACAAGTACGTAAACTGGGTGCATATAAAACATAAATAAGGTGTTCTTGTTTAGTTGCTTTCAGTTTAAGTCCAAATTCTAAATTGATCATCAAGTGATTATTTTGAGAACAAAATTCCCTATGTTTTCTGTGGCTTTTGCATACATTTAAGTTTGGTGTTACGTATGTACGAACAATACGCAACAAAATTACGTAATTAATTAATTTTAGTCATTTACAAGGAAATTTTAAAAATCCCAAATAGTAGGAAATTCACATCCATATGGATAGTAATCCTGCGATATCTGATAAAGTTTACGTTCTATTATATTAGCAACATTAAATAAAGTGCATTAACAAGGGTAATTTAATCAAAAGATTATTCTTTAATTGATATTAATTACTGAAAATTTATGTACCTAATTTTATTGGGTTTCATGTTACTACTTGAATATGAACTGTAATATTTTTCCCTGTGGATTATGTATTATCGTTGACGTAAAATTTCTTAAGGGATTGACTAGATTTTATACATTTGCAATATTTATGCTTGGGTTTTTTGCGACTATGAGATCATTTTATTTAGGCACTGCTACTTCAATGCATAAAATCGTGTAGATACTAGAAAGTTTCTTATAACTCAAATGCATAAGCTCCTGCAGATACTTGACAGTTTCTTATAACTCAAATGCATAAGCTCGTGTGGATACTTGATAGTTTTTTATAACTCGAATGGATAAGCTCATGTAGATACTTGACAATTTCTTATAACTCAAATGCATAAGCTCGTGTAGATACTTGACAGTCTCTTATAACTCAAATGCCTAAGCTCCTGTAGATACTTGATAGTCTCTTATAACTGAAACGCATAAGTTCGTATAGATATTTGACAGTTTCTTATAACCCAAATGCATAAGCTAGTACTGGTACTTGATAGTTATTTAACTGAAATGCATAAACTCGTGTAGATACGGACAGTTCCTTTTAACCTTAATTAGGACAAATGATAAAATACCCAGTAAATCCTCTTTATTTTGTCATTTTTACGAATCTCTTCTAAGTCTAAAAATTGTGAAAATTTTTGGTGTAACAGTAAAATTATTTGACACTGAACTTGGAAGACTTGGGTTCAAGTCTTGAATCGAAACTTTTTTTTTGAAACTAAAGTAAAAAGAAATTATTCTACAGTTCAAATTTCGATGTTAGACATAGCCTACAAAACAAAAAATCGCGGAAAATCGAAAAGACGATATGGTAGTTCATTTTAGATTTCACGTTCTATTTTTGTAAACTCCATCGGATTAATTTTCAATAATAAGAGATCTGCAAAGGTCCTGGCTATTATGCGAGTAGTTTAGACTTTATTAGTTATTATCTTAAAAAGAATTTAATCTCGTTTGGCATGAAAATAACTCATTTTACTTGCCTAACACCTAATACCTAACGATTTTTCATATATTTGGATTAATAAATTTTTAAGTTCTACGGGAAAGTCAAACAGTTCAATATATATCTACGTTGCCACATGAGCACAGAAATTTTACAGTTTATTTATCCTACATAGACACTAATACCTATCTACTTCCATCTCAACTTAAAATTCCGTAAAAAGTCGTTGCCCGTATTGCGTGTTCTCTATTACTTAAAATATAATATGGTCCTAATTTGGAAAAGTTGTTTTTTTCTAAGATTCTGGACGTTTTCTGACATTCTTAATTTATAACAACATTACTTAAACCTACGTTTTTGATTCTAATCAAAACAGCGCCGATAATAGATTTTATTAAAACTTTGCGAATATTTGAGATAGGAGTTAGCCCATATTCGAATCCAATCGTAGAACGGATTAAACAGTTAAACGAACTTTCACCGGGATGGTCCCGTTGTAAGTCCATTCAAATCGCTTTAATGAAGTTGGTTGTACAGCTCAGATAAATAAAAAAACACAGAAAAATGATTGTAAATGTTTTTCATGCTTTTACACGATTCCAAATATGCTAGTGACATAGAATCATTTAAAAAGTATTCAATATAAAACATTGAGTAATATCGTATGAAGATTTGATATATTCAATCAGCACTTAATTTGATAATTCCGTTTAGTCCCGATATTCGTTCATAAAATTTAGTTATCACATTTCACTACCCGCTCTAATGTATATTATACCGGGTAGTGATAAACGATAAAGTACCCTTAAAACAGATGGCTACAATACTCGTAGATTAACTAATAATGATTGTCCGGATAACGACTACGAGTCGGGGTAACGAAATCCACTGCATCGCTCACCGTAGCTGAAATGGAAATATTTTTAAGGGTGCTGTTAAATATTGTAACAGGAACTATTTTTATTTACGTAAATTATTATATTTTGGGACCAGCGCAATTTACTAAAAATGCGAATTTCAGCGTATACTTATAAAACGAAATATTTTGAAAAACAAGTCTCGATCGTAATTATTTTACATTGAAAAATTTATTTGATAAAAGAATTACTCAAAATAATGTTACAATTTTTTTCATTTTAATGGTATAATCAGCTATATAATATATAAATATCTAACAAATATATAAATATGAATAATTACAATGACGGGAAAATTTAAACCATAGACTAATGGGAATTCACACAATTTTAAAAAGATGACGCAAATTTTATTTAATATTAAAAAACATTCAATTATGCCAAACTTCAAAAGTTATTATTAAATCTATGTAGAATATATTTGGCTTTAAGTTTGTAGAAATTCATTATTCACAATTAAATGAAACTTCATTATGTAGTATAATTTTTACTTTATTTACATTCTTTGCCATGACCTTGGTTTCGCTGCACGACAACATCTTCAGGTGGGCAATTCGGAAAGATCACTCAACATCTTCAGGTGGGAAATTATCATCTTTTAGCGTCTTTGAACCATTAGCATCTTTGCTAATTGCCCACCTGAAGATGTTGAGTGATCTTTGATAATTGTCCGCCTTAAGACGAAACGTAGGTAATGGTAAAGAATTTAAATCATGTAATTTCATATAATTGTGATTAAATCTATGGTTTAGAAATTGTTTTTATTATGAAATAATAATCGCGAACTAATGCTTTTTAGCAGCAATGAAAATTTTAATGTTCATCAACTTAAAAACATGAAATTTGAAGTAAGTAAAGATTAATCATGAATTTATAATTTTAATTTTTTAAATGTCTTAAACTAAATATTTAAATATCATAGTTATTTACCTTTTTAGTTCCTTGTAAAGTTTTATTTTTCTCGTCTTTAATTTTATTACCAAAAATTCTGTTTAGTTGCTGGTTGTGTGTATAATATATATTTAGAAATAATTTAAAGTGAAAAGAATGAAAACATTTTTAATAAATTTTTATAACAAAGAAATTTATCATGACTGTCCTATTTTTTAATACACCATTTTTATTTTTATTCCTTAACTTATAAAAATCATTAAAATTAGCATTTTTGCTGTACTGATCTCATCCCTCACGTTTTTTGCATTAAATAGATATATACCAAAAATTTAGTAGAATTAAAAATCTAATTGTTTTAAAATTTAACAATGGTTTAGGATTTATTGTTTTTGACGTCACATTCTACCTTTAGAATATCGTTTATCCATTATTACTAGAATCATCAATAAAATAAATTTTCTAACAACTGGAACAGCACAATAAATTTGTGATAAACGAAACAAAGGGGATTACAACGTCTGAGAACGTAGTACTTGCGAAACCCATAAAATGATGAGCAAGTAAAACTACGTTCTATTTGAATAGAAAAAGCTGAATATCGTCTTGCATGATTCGTGAGATAGTTACGTAAATCCTTTTTGTTAGCCCGTTATATATAATAGATTAAAAATGAACTGATAAAAGGAAAGGTAAAATTATAACTAATATAATTAATGCGAAGTTCATATGGATGGATGAATATCCGTTATTCCACGTAATTTCGTAATTTCTACGCAGCACTTGGCATACGAATAGATTACAGTTCGGAATAATAATGCAGCTAATATTTAACATTAAATCTAAAAAAAGATAATGCCCTCTTTTTTAAATTATGTTAATACTGAAAATATAAAGATTCTGAAATATAAATCATAGCCTGGATGACACAGACTATATTACTGTAGTTCATGCGAACTAAATTGCGGATACAAGGTAGAAATACGATTATAAAAAATCATCTTGTCAATCTTCTTTTATTCGTGATTAGATTCTTATTACTTATTTCAACCCACAAAAGTTTATCTGAACTTCGAAAATTTCTTCCGCGGTGATTGTTTATAAAACTGTTATACAAATAATTATCAGTGAAACATTAAAACTAGGTTTGAGTCATCTATTAGAAGTTAATGATATTGTATTGCTTATTTACTCACAAGACCTTCGAATAAAAATATTTACAAAATGTAATTAAAAATCTCAGCATATTTCTATAAACAAATACAAAAAAAATGTCTTTCATATTTAGCCTAATTAATTTTTGAGGTCAAGAAGCGTAAAGTATTGCATTGTTTACCAATCAATTTTACTGGTAAATATCTTTAAAATTAAAATATTATTTTTGGTTTTCGGTTTAAAATATTAATCGGTTTCAAATATTTGGCTTATAATATATGTGTGTATATATATATATATATATATATATATATATATATATATATATATATATATATATATGTACCTATTTGTAAATAAATATATAAACAGAAAATTTCTTCTAAACTCGATCTAGTTAAATCTTCCAAAAACCCTAAAATAATATTATGCTCTCTACCGGTTACCGTGACATTTCTAAAATAAAGTCTACGTCATTATAAAATAAATAATATTATTGAATGAATATGTGAACTGATTTGCTAAAAACAAATTTCAAAAGCACTTATTAAAAAGGCTCTGAAGATCATGCAGTCATTTTTGAAATATTTTATTAAATACGAATGTATTGAAAAAAGAAATGTAAAAGGCTTTACAGACATATATAAGTATACTATAATTTTAGTACACATTTGAAACCAGTTGTAGTAAAGGTAAGCATTTTACATAGTTATGACCGTATTCACAAACGAAGCGATGTAGCTTTCATACATAATAGCTGACTTCCTTTAAAAGTTCAACTTTTCCTTAATCAGAAATATAAATGCGATACTCACTGCTTTTGAAGTGTGCTTTACTCCTTAGCCTTTGATGAAAAGCTTGTGAAACCTTTAATATCCATCATTTTCAAAGTGTCGGCATTATGAAATAGGTCTGCAGAAAGGTAAATTTTATTTATTTACATACATTACCTTATTATAGAGGGTATATTTTAAAGTCTTGTGTAGTTACATTTAATGGATTACAATACCTTGAAACTACAACTACAACAACCACTTAGGAGACAGAACACGCAATATCAGGTGCATTTACGATTCTAATACGTTTCGAATTTTTAACTTTGATCCAAATTATAAAAAATACGAGAGTTATAAAAAATAATAATGAGGGAATACGTTTTTTGTGATCAACCAATATTTCGATTTTGAGCATGAACTAGTTTCACTGAAAGAAGATTTCAGTGATTAAATTTTTCTTTTTAATTTCCGACGATTATTTAGGCTGAGAGCCTTCCCAAATCTTATATACGAGTAAATCCAGCTAACTATAAAATTTACACTCTTATTTTCTTCCATAAAATTAAGTATTGATATTAATGGGGATGACTGAAATACTCGTATAAAATAATTGATGATTTTTGTAGTCGATATCAAAAGCGTTTACATAATTATCTTAACTACGAACGTAATTTTAAATAAGTTACTACAATATGTCATCTTTCCAAGGGATTTCATGGCCACATATTTAAAATGATGTTAAATCCATCTTACATCTAAAGTGGAAGCAGCCAAAATTGGAAATCTTTCAGTTATGTTGAATTAATACTTTAAGCATGTGTGTATTAATTTTCTTAATGCGCTTCGTCTAAAATTATCAGTTTACTTTGTTACATTGCTACATTATTTATATTCCACATCATACTAAGAATACTCTATGTGTGTACGAATCTTTGCGTCTGTTTTTAGGAGAATTGGTTTTGTTAATATATTATATATAGATTCTTCATTTTACAGAGGAAGCCTGCCTACCCTGAAAAAATTGCATGAAAATACTTAGTTTTTATGCATAGTGAAAGATCTGGTAATTGTGGAAAATTATAATTAAAAACAGACTAAATGTCTGTTTTTAATTATAATAGCTACAATCGTAATATTGTAAATTTCTGAAAGCATTGCTTCAAGTCATTGTTTTTATTATTTTAGTTAGATTACCTCTTTTATATATGAAATCCGTATCTCTCCAAATATCAAAATGAAAACAAACATTCGAAATAATCTTTCAAGTCCATTTTTATTATTATCCTTATTTATCTATATGCAAAATATTTATACATCGATAATCACCGAACCCTAAGTAGCAACTTCTTTTAACGAAAATACCTTTTTCCTCTTAAACTGCGTACTTTTTTTAAACTTAGATTGCAGAACACGTTGTAAAGTTTTTTTGCGAATAATTTACTTAAAAAATAACTAATATACTTCGTAATCCGTATTGATAACTTTATTAAAAAAGACGTGGATGCAGTTCATTTGCAAGTCAATAATAGCAATCAAGTAATAGCAGATTATCTGAATTTATTTCAATATCAGCTGTAACGAAAAGGGCTATCCGATTAATTATCGCCTCTGTTGAAACGAAAATATTACGCGCTGGGGGCGGCTGTTTCTATATTATTTATCATGAAGCTTTTTCCGTGGATATAAAATAATTAAAACTTTCATATGGGTTATTTGCAAAAAGGTAATAACATTCCGATAAATGGATAAATTTTCAGAGAGCTGAATAAATTCGTTACGTCGATATTCGTTGTAATAAACACATTTTTTTTAATGTGTGTTTATTCATTTTCGATCAGAATTTTTTTACACATTATTAAAAGTAACATTTTGTTAGGCAAACATGCGTAAAGAAAAAATATGAAAGTAAAAAAAATAATTGATGTTAACTTTGTGCTAGAGAAGAATGATTATATGATTCGAGTGGTCACCCTGTGATTGAATATCGACAGTAATTCATTAAATGTTTATGTTTGAACGTTATTCGTTTATGTGAAACTCCTTCAGTCAATCACGTGATATAATGACATTTTCAGATTCTTTGGCAAATCTCTCTTTGACCACGTACCATTATGTATTTGGCACTGCTAGTATGAACGTAATAAAATTATAAAAGAGTAAATCTTTTATTTTTAAATGTAGACAATGATTCTTTTCATCTATTTTTAATATATAATTTAATGTTTTTTGTAGCAAAAATTATGTAAATATTATAGCTTTCTGCACTCCTTCTTCACATTAACTCTAATTATGCAAAATCTCATATCTGCGCGCGCAACGAGCTTTAAAAGACGTATCATTTTTTTCTCTTTCCATATTAATATATAAATGTGACCATTGTTAAATATGTAGAATTGAAAAAGGGTCAAATATTGAAAAAGGTTGTTTTTCCCAATTATCTTGTTCTCGTTATGAAAACATTTTAATATGAGAGAATAATTCTAAATTTGGTCATATTTGCTATTACTATCTTACTTCCAAAGGGACCAAAAAAAATGTACGAATATAGATACAATTTCTTGTGAGTAAAACATATCTGTGGTAGTGGTATTATCTTAAAAGTTCATCAAAATTTACTTTTGATAATATAGCATTACAATTTATATTCCAAATTTCTAGTGGAAGCTTATGAAAACCACAATCATTCATGAATGTAGACGGCTGAAGAACAGAAAAAATTAACAAAAAGTTTAAATAGTCAAATTCGACCTTTCATGATTATTTAAAAAGATTTGGTCTTATTTCGAATGTGGATATTAGTATTCACAAAATTTTCAAAAAAAAAATTGTTTCGACGTATTTCTTCGCTTTTTACGCAATTTTCTCTTCAACGTAGAAGAAAATGATTTATTTTAGAAGCAAATTATAACACGTCGTGTTGGATTGTGCATAGTGATGTGTAGTACAAGCGTTCACTGAATATATGTGATAACAGATTGAAATCACACCAAAAACTGATAATCATCAGTAAAGTTTGGGCTATTTTTGGTGAGCAAAAAGATGTAAAAATGAGTTAACATTTAAATAATGAATTAGGATACGCACATTAGCAACAAATTAATCATTCCCAGAATTTTATTAACCAAAAGGATCAAAATTTATGAACAAAAACTTTTAATGTTTTATCATGACAACATGGACATAAACATTTTATTATTCGCCAGAAGCTGGTACAGCTTAGAATTCCAGAGACTATGTTTCGATTAATTGATTAAAAGTTTACCTAAAAGTAGAATATAAAAATAAATTTAACTTTTAGGAAATAAAGGTAAAAAATTGCGATTTTGCCTTTTGCGATTGTAAAACCAAGCTATTTCCAGAAAGTTTATAAAAGAACTTGTACGAAAAGTCAATTGCAATAAAATATTTATTACTTTTTTTAATTGTGTCATTTATCCTTCGAACAAAAAAAGTAATTACCTTTCAAATACAACAAGAGTTATTACGTCATATTTCCAATAATATACTATCACAATCGTACCCTTGGCCACTCATGTTTTATATAAATTTATTTCCAACTTTTTATAACTATCTCAAGCCCATTTTTCTATTGTTGCCTTTTTTGTATCCAGCATAACATGACATTTCTGCTACGCCAATATACTTTAATACACATTACAAATAAATTTGTACGCCTTATCCACTTAAACAACGCCATATCGTAATAGATTAAACTACTATCTATTTATAATATTCTGTTTCCTCTCGAAATAATGAAAATTCGAAGGTATCATTATTTTTTTCTCTTTAAAGATTACCTTTCTTATATAATTATATTTCAATTGTTCCTTTTCTCCTTTTGCTTATATTACTGTTCTCTTCTATTTCTTATAATTAGAAATGTCTAGCATTGTAAATTATGTTACTTTAGATTTACAAAATATTCGAGAATTGGAACGAAATTTTCTAATTCTTCCATATTTGACTATAAAGTTAAATTTATTGAAAGGAGGAAAATTTACATGTTTTATATAACTTGCCGTATTGCGCTATGCAAATAATATGGACACGTTATATGATATTTGAGAGTTAATAAAAATCTTAAAGTGAATTGAATATTTATTTATATGAAATCAATTTTCACATCAAAATAAATTAAACAAAGCTACAGTAAACTACAATTGATTTAGGAGATTGAGGAGTTTGGAGAGGTTTGCAGAGAGTAGAATAAAATAAGCTATGAAAATTGTTCAATGAAGTTATAACTATGGTATTCTAAATGAATGTACATTTGCAATCTTTGATGCATATATGCATACTTAAAAACGTTACTACAAAAACTTATGACAAAAGGCAAACGAGAACTTTACGAAGGGAATGAGAATGAGTTAGAGCTTTTTTCGAAGTAAGAAATTGAGCAAGAATTGAAAGCATTTCAATTGTACAAGAAATAAAGATTAAAAATAATGGATGTAGATATATTTAATACTCACATTAAATGCATTCTGTCACCAATAAATTTAGCAATAGCTTCAAAGGTGAATATTTTCATGTTAATCTGTATGCTTTGATGTAGGTTATCACAAACATGAATATTTTAAACTTTAACTTGTTTGAAATGTTATTTGTGCTGGGTTGTGCGCGACAAATGTCAAACACAAGTATGCCTGTAATAGCATAAATTTGAAATTCTGTTCGTAAAACGCTCCATAACGCTCCGCACTTGGACATCCGCCAAATATTTGGCAAGAGCTTAAAGTCGCTCTTCGAGTTTATTTGATTACGGACGTATACTTAGTTTCGAAACTAGCGACGAAACAAAGCTTTTGTTGGTTCAACTGAAAAATAAAATTAGAGCTGCTTTTTGAAAGCTCGATAGAAATGTTGAAATTATGTAAGAGGTATTTATATAACTGTACATATTTGCAAATATTCATAGAACCCGTTTTGTGACAGCAATATTAGGGCATAAATGATTAAGAAGCTATGCTTTTTACATCTATATAAGCTTATAAAACATAGAGTAAATCTATTAATTTAGTATTCAACATCCTCCGATTCTAAGATTTCACGGTCGAAATATTTAATTGTTATAAGAATGTGTTTATTGCCGTACATGTATCAAACATCGACAATTTTATATTGTACCAAATCAAATTTTATAAATGCGTATATACATAAATCTTCAATAGTGAGTTATTACGATTATTCGCTTTAATTATTATACTGGTAATTGATTCTTACTTCGCGTCGTCCTTTTGATATCACCAATCTGTGGTTAAGAGTATTTAAGCAGTTAGTTTTTTTTATGAATACTTCGCTGACACTGCTTGTCTTTCCATAATCTCGGATTCTCTCTACAAAATGAGTACAATCTCATCACGGTACAATCTATTCGCCTTTTGCGTTATACATCAATTCACAGTAAGATGAAATCATAGTGCATTATATGATATCTTCTAAAATATAAGTACAAATAGTTCAGAACAATTTTTAATCAATTATATAGAAGACAATATGGTTCTTTCACTATTATCTTTCTTACTTCTTTTCTTTTCTTTTCCCTTCTTTGCAATTTCTAAAAGATTAAATATCATTCATGCAGAATTTGCTCGAAAAATTGCGGTTTCCTACTTTTATATTAAACATCTTTTTTCCTTCAAATAAATAATATGTAGAAGCTAGTAAATAGCAACTGTTGGCCGAAACTCCATCCCCAATAGATTCATATCGTGAAACCCCACTTTGCCATGGTCTTCGTCTTGTAAACTATCTCCTCGCGGGCATACTAGGGTATGATATATTCTAATTTCGTTAGAACGCGTTAAAGTTTTATTGTGTAAATTTTTTGTGATTTCTTTAATAATATTCACGGTATAAATTATCGTTGCTCGTTTCCAGTACAATTACATATTGCAAATTACTGGTTTATCGAAAAATAATTTCTGTGAAAAACACATTCAAATGGTGAGTAATATTTATGTATGAGAACTTACTTAAAATATTTATGGGAAAATATATTTCAGTGTAATTAGGGTGCTTATTATAAATAAAGACAAGATATAAGGAAACTTAGCAAGAATATTTGTATCGTGGAAAAGTTTTCCGTAGCTGTGGTGAGCCTAAATGTGCTTGACATATTTTTGAGTACAAATCTGAATAAACTTCACAAATATCATTGAAATTTATACTTGTGTAAAAATTAATTTTAAATTTTCATCTAAATTTTAGTCTTTTGCAGTTTACATATGTTAAAATGTACTGAATGAAGAAGAAAATTCAAAAAATTGAGCAGAAAGATTTAGATTTTCTTTTTCATTCAATATTGTCTGCACGAAACTCAAAGGTTACGGCATTCAAGAGAATTTATTGAGGTGTATCAGAACTTAATTAAATAACAGGGGCCAATTTGCTTGCATTTTTACCCTCTTTTTTGTAATATTAATTAATGATCTGATATAATTTTTATAAGTCTCCGATTTCCCTGTGGAGATAATCTTAAGGTCTACAAGACTAGCAAGCTTCTAAAAAAATCTATTTGCAACAGCCCAATTATACCGCTCTAATAGGATATTTTTGATTGTGGAAAAGTACGTTATTATTTCATTCACAACTATAAAAAATAAGACACCATTTAACTTCATGTTGGGTGGATAGATACTACTATGTAAATATGTTGTCAGGGATTTCGGAGTTTTATTGGAAGAAAAACTGCACTATAATCATATTTTTAATATGTATATACTAAACTTCTAGGATTAATATCTCCTTCTAGTAAAGGGTTTAAATCACACTTTTATAAATTTGTATTGTTCATTAATTAGAAAAATTCTTAAACTTAGGTCACTTATCATGTCTTCATATTACAAACCAAGCAGTGAGTGAATTGAAAAATTACAAAGGAGATTTTCTAGTGTTATTTGATTCAAATTTAATTTGGCTTAGAATACAGATTCTGTGAAATCCAATTACAGAGATTCAATCCCTCATCACAAGCTACACGGTTAAAAAGCTCCGAACTATTGTATTTATACAATAGTTCGGAGTATTATACATTTGCATCTTGGCTGTTCCTCTCTACTCTCTCTACATAAATACAATACTCGATTCAGGTCCCGTAAACATTCACCAAGATTATTTGTATTGCAATTTATGAGTTTGTAGAAAGAGGTACCATTGTATCCCTTTCTATAACTTCATAACTCTAATGTACCGATTGCCTTACGGTATTATTTCTGAAAATCTTTCTTTGGACATTTTTGAGCAGAAATTATCAATATTTACAAAAGTAGTACAAAATGTATTTTTTTATCATGGCCTAACTAAAATTTAATTATTTATAAATTCAGTATCTATAAAAAAAGACAAATTCTAACTTAAAACCATTAAAATTCAGTCAATGTGTCATGTAATAAATTCACTAAAACAAATAACCCTTTAAAAATGTATATGTAAGTATTCTAACAATTTTATGCACACATAATTAGAGTTATAATCTAGTTTTGTACTTCGAACTTTACTTCACTGTAATTTGTTTTGTGAACGTTTGGATAAATAAATAAATAAATATTTTATTACATCTCAACAAACGCCAGCAATATACATTATCGCTTTATTTAAAAAAAACATGTTTAAATTCTATAAAAAATTTTACGAATTTAATGTTATCACTATTTAACTTAAAAGCTTGCGTTTCAGATATGTAGATACGTATCAGGAGTCAAAGCTCCTTGTCAGTATTAAAATAACCTTAACCAATTGAAATACTAGTAAGTCCTTATTTAAAATAAACCTGAAATGATGTAGTAAAAAGGAGTAAAAATTTGTATTTCTTTAGTTTTTACTTAATGTAGAATAAATTTTGCATCACTAAATTTATTGATTGTGAGAAAGGTAACTTTTTACGTAGCCATGTTCGATTTAGAATAGTCAACTCACCTTTATATTACGCACCGAATGGCACTGAGCTGAAATCTAAAATAAAAAAAAGAATTGTTTATTTTTTTGATCTATGACACTTTCTAAATATCACGAAATATTAATATCAAAAGTTAAATTTATGGTTCGAAATGAGAAGCCAGTACTACAGACTAAAACATAATTAAAATTATTATTATAATACTGTGTAATAAATATTAAATGGTACAACATATTTTTAATTAAAAACCTTAAGTTTTCAGTAGTAAATTGAATTAAAGTTTCATAATCTCTAATTTATTCCTTAGCTAAAAATTGATATTTCTCATGTTTAGTTTGTACGGAACCTTTAAGATAAAAAGTAAAATTTTCAGGAACAGTAAATAAAATTAATAACCCACGATATATTTTACATAGTCCACTATTAAGGTATAAACACATGACTACAAAGCAAACTGTTTTGTAAATATAAGTAGTAATTTTATCAAATGATGTTTATTGGAGTCTGGGAAAAAGTCAGTCAATCAGTAAACAACATTGAGATGAAAACGACACATAGAAAGCAAATTATTATTATCTGGTGAGGACAGGAACTATATTTAATTTTATTGTTTTCTGAATCAAGTTTTAAATAATTACGTTTAATATCCATAGTTAAAATTCACTGTAAAAATTGAAAAAAGAAAAATAAGATTTAGGTTAATTGTAACTCGTTTAAATGTCACTTTCATATTTGCATGTAGATAAAATAAAAATATTCTAACCCCATAAGCCACTGTGTATTTTTTATTTCTTATTGATAATTACAAATAAATAGCTAAAGTTAGATGAATTTGATGATTTTCAACTAAAGATAAAAATGTTAGTCATATGGAAGTTAAACAAAATAGTTTTCACTGAGAAAATTATTCCGCTGACCCCATATTTTTATTATTCATATAAACATCAAATTATTTAAATAAGTAATGGGAAAGGAGGAAACCTTCGTGTTTCGTAAGTTTCTAACGAGTATTTTTTCTAGAGTGCTGTTAAAAAACTAATAAATTGAATAGCAATTCAAAACTATTTTGATCATACCAAATTCGCCAGTACTTCGAACTTTCCGTATTTGGGCCCCATATAATATATAAGAAATGAAGTTATTGGGAATATCGACCTAAAAAGATGCATAATGATAAGTGAGAAAGCAATTTAAACTTGTAATAATGAGAACGGATGGACTGGAAAGCAAACGTTGTAGGCTGTACGTACAGATCATTTAAAATTATAAGTGAGGAGTTTAAATTCTATATAAGTTGAATGTTATAATCATACTACGTAGTCCACTACTAAAACTCTTTGAAAGCCAATTTCATTACCATGTAAATTAAGTAACTATAGCACAATTGTATAAACAATATTAACTGATTTATATATAATATAAAACATGTGCTAAAATTTTATTATGTTTTTAAAAATATGCCATAATATAAAGGGCAGAACTGTTTCCTACATAAATTTTAATTTTAAAAAATAAGCATAACGTTATGTCAAACAAACAATAATCTTAATTTATAACTCGAAAAGTTTTGAAAATCTTATTTAAATGTTTAATTAAAATATGAATATACTTATAAATAGAATTTAAATTTGACTTATCGAATGTCTGTAAATAATATAATAATTCGAGCCGCCTTTATACGAAATGTTTCCTCGGTAGAGCCATGAATTATCTTATGTTCATAACCTATTTATTGCTACTTCAAATTTTATAAACGTGGAAAAGAGATATGCCTTATTTACTGAAGGTATTGGGTTAAACAAACCACCTTACTGATTCGTAGCGGTGAATGAATTACAAATTAGTTTCTAACGTACCCATTTTTAAGGCATTGGCATCGTTAATACATAAAAATAACATTTCATGAATAGCGTCATTATTATCATATAGCGTGACTCGTGCGAAATCTTCGCATTATAAATTATTCAACTCAATTTAATAAATCAAAATTGATTGCAGGTATTAGAAGCTCAGATGACAGATCAAACAAATATTTTACTAAAATTGACATATAGAGGCGCAAGTATCAAAAGCATTGAGCTAAAGCGCCACTTTATTTATACGTGAGTGGATTTGAAATTAAACAAAAATTTTACCGACCGTCAATCATATTGACGTTGAGCATTTTGTGTATATAATTTTAATAATTAATTAACTTGCAAAAACAATAGCAATAATAAATTTTTTACTTGTGGATGCCGGTAGAGCAAGCAATTATCTATAAAATGATATATAATTTATGTGGATTAGTTGTGAGGTTTTTTCTAAAAAGGGAGAGTAACATCTTAACCTTAGCGTATTAATATATATGATGATATGATGATGGTGATATGATGATGATTTAAGTAATAGTAATGATCTACTAGAGAACGCACTATCACTGCTGCTATCGTCAGGTAACTTTTATGCTTATAACCGTTAAATGAATGAAATTTTGACTTTGATAATGTCAGTTATTGAATACATAACTTGCATTTTATGATTCTTGAAAATACTCTTCAAAGACTAGAAAGACATGAAAGTTTGCTTAATTAAACAAATAACGTAAAAGGCTACATAAAAACGATTCAAAAGAAACAATAGATAAGTTAAGAGAAATTTCATTACCCGAATTGCTTGTGAAATGTAATCAAATTATAATAAAAACATGAAATAATTTCCAAGAATACGAACATGTTATTCTTTTTTTAAAGATTATTGAAAAAAAATTCAAAACCAGTATACATGTTATATCCTACCGACAAAAGAAAGTTCACGTACAGGTAAACCGATGGACTTCCGTAATCAGAAATGTTCTAGCTGAAAATCAGGGTCAATGATTTATCAACTCGATGGATATTTAATTCAATGTAATATCTAAACTTATAATATACAAAAGAAAACACGAAGTATTCCTAGATCGAGTTAATGAAATTAAAAAAACCGGAAATAGAAAACCTATATTGCATTATACTGCGATATGTATTCGCCATACAGATCGGTTACTAACTGAATCTTTAAAGAAGTATTCACAAATTTATATGCGTTATCTCTAATACTCATCGTTATTGTAATAGTTATAGTCATGCAAAATATACCATGGCAATGCATGGATTCGCTAGATAAATATGGATTATTATATATATATATATATATATATATATATATATATATATATATATATATACATATGTGTATATATATATATATATATATATGAATATATATATATATGAAGGACAGGAAAGAGACATTATGTAATTACCTTATGGGCTAAATAAAAGTAGGAAAAACAATCATATTAAAAAAAATAAAAACTAGACTATATAACTGCTAAATTGGCACATCAGTCATTATCATGAAAGGATTAGGAAGAAGAAAATGAGGTTAGCTTTGGACTAGGAAATATTTAATTTTTCGTGACGGTATGTATCTATTAATATGTAAAAAACAGTATACCTAATAAATGGGTAAAGAAATTATCATCACCAACAATATATTAAATAATACTGAGGCTTAAAAATCTTTTAAAACGTATGTGACGGTATTTTTGATAATAACAACATTCCGTCGTTTGTTTTTGCCCACTATTTTATTTTCAGTCAAAAAAATTTACAACACCACAACCAACAATTTTTTTTATTCTGCCCTTTAATAAAAAAACGGCAGCCGGTTGATTAAAATTTAGTAAAAATAATTACTTCTATAGTATCAGAGATTTGAAAAAAATACGAAAAATGTTTTTCTTTCTAAGATATAATAAAACAACGCCTATTTATCAAACAGATCAAGTTATTAAATGATGTTTGGCAAACTACGAAGCGATGATTATTTTAGAAGGTATTAAATTACCATATTAAGGATATAGCTTTGCCAAAGTTGGGGAAAATTAAATTTTTTTGTGACCCTTTCACTGTGGACACCAGTTTACATGTTTGCTGATATGTATATATATATATGTATATATAGCGGTTCATTGCGATTTTCCGCATGTAAGGCTGCAAGCCTAATGTATTAATGGTTCATTTTATTCTCTATGCTATAGTAGATACAAATAGTAAGTCTAAATTCAATCCCGTGTGAGCTGCATGGCTACCGCTGCACTGACCACCAAGAGTGTGGCTGAGATTTTGTTTAATTTTCTATGAATTATTTTCATAAAGGAGGGCTATGATCGACAACATACAATCTACATTTTCAGATTGTATGTTGTCGATCACACTGCTTTACAAAAGCAGCGTGGTGTGAATGAGGAATTAAAGTATATTTATAGTTGTACAACATTTAAAAGAAAAGTTTCTTGTAAAGTGTAGTTTACAATGTGTATCCCAAAAAAATCACGTTATGAGACATTTCGCATCTGGTACATTTAATTATTTCATAGAATAAGGTGCGAACAGTTTATAAATTAAATACACAATTATAAAGAAGAAGCAAAGATTTAAAAAAAATTATTTGACTTGAATCACTTTAGATTGTGTAGCTACTACAAATTCTTTTTTATTTAATATTAAACATTTCTGTTAATAATGAGCAGTGCAATGAAAGGAATATTACAGAAGTTACAATTTGTGGAAACAATTTCTCAGAAACTATTAAATTCAAATTTAAAACTGAAGTTATGATTTAAAAGTTAAGTAGTTTTACATGCTATATATGTATTATTCATAATTTTAACGTTGCTCTATGTATTTTATTTAACACAAATTAAAAAGTAAAAGTTTCAAAAAGGTAGTCTTTCTTTGTTAATTTTTCAGAATTAATTTTTTGCCTGTTCTTACAACTTGTGAAACGTTGGTAGTAGCAGTTTTCGAACGATTAACGGCTTTAGTTTTCGATGATTAACTCTCAGTTAAATTCTTATCGTCTTCTCATTATTCTTTCATGGTTAGCTGATTTCCGAGGGGGGAAGGCAATTTCTTAAGCAATACATTTCTGTAGTTGTTGCACGTTGCAGAGCCTTATTTAGTATTTTCTTCCACGATTGACGAATTTTGGCGTTTTTCCTAGTCAAAGCTTGCTTCTAAATATATTCTTTAACGTGCCTTTAATTTGACAAATGTGACCAAACTAACATAACCATCGCTTTGAATTAAATGGACAATTGTTTGTTGATTCTTACAGTCTAGACGAATCTTCTCGCCCTTGACGAAACGTCAAACTTTAATAGCTCTACAGATTCTTTAATAATTTTATGTTTAAATATTTCTTTTACGCCTATATCCACCTTTACTTTTTTTGTCTACCCTCTATAGCATCCTACCTTTTATATATGTATTTCACTAAATAATTCCTATTAAATTTTAAAGTGATATATACTTATACGCATATCGTCATTTCGCTAACTGAATTTGGCTTAGCGAATATATGTAAATGCAAAGTTTTATTTCGAATACCTACGAAATTTTAACTAAAGCAGTTAGCTTATGAATTATTGATAATTTATAACAAAAATAGACTTGCGGAAATTGGGCTTGAAGTTAAAAATTCAATATAATTTCATAAAAACGGGCATTGATTACTGGCATTTTTTGGAATATTAAAAATCCTAGATTCGGTGATTAGCAGTCAAAGAGGAGCATAAAATGAAATACAATTGGACCATAATACAAAACAAAAAGATAAACAAGAAACATGTTTAAATTTTTTTCGAAACCAGTTTTATTTATTCACTTTGTTCAACTTTCATCATTTTTTTAACTTTGGAAGTGTCGGAACCCTGAAATGATAACCTTTTATTTTGATAATCTTTAGTCGGTATCAAGTTAAGAGTAATACGATATTAGAGACATATGTGGAATATCGATATGTCATAAAACGTACTATATTGTGCAAAATCAATACCAATAAACATTGTACCAACAACAATTTTTGGTTTATGTCCATTTTCATTTCAGATTTGTATGTTGCTTCTAAATCAAAGTTCCCAATGCCCGTATGGCTAATAACATTTTGTAGAACTGCTGATATATTTGTTTCCTTCGCTCCACTTCCTAATGCGTATACTCCGGTATATGTGAACGATTTAGGATATATTATATTATAATAATTGAATTGAATACTAACAGTAAATATAAATATGTAAATTAAAATGTCCTAGAATAAATATAAGTTCTTGTATCGTATTGTGAAGAACTATCTCAATCAGCCAATATTGGAGGAGCAATAAATAAAACATGCATTTACTCTTGGATACATCCATTTACTTTTTCATATGTGAGGTTGACAAAGTTCGAAACATTTAAAGTTAAAGATCTGCAAATAAAACAAAGCAGATAAAAGAAAAATTCGAAATTCTATTCAAAACTAAAAAAGAAAGGACAAAAGAATTTGATAACGCCCTAAGAGTTTAACATTTTCTGTGTTTGTTTTCTTATGCCCCACCCTTCCTCGTGAACATTTTGATTTGATGATTTTGTTTCATATTGACCTGGCATATTACATAATATCATCTTAATAATTTGGCCCGCAATATATATATAATATAAATTTATACATCCACTTAAAGTAATAAATATCACGAAATAAAATAGTTCAATTAGGTAAAACTTGTTTTTATCTTGGCTAAACTAATTATAAAAGAATGGTTAAACCGTCTATAATCGTATCAAAAGTGTGGTAAAGATAGTTATTTTTTAACGAGAAGATTTCTGAGATTTCTTTGATATAAGTTGTCGCATAATAAATACCTGAAAGTTTTATTTGTTTTATATTTGTTATTTGCGTCGAATTATGCCTGAACAATGTGAAACATATACAACTTTAACAGTATAAACTTGCAATTCTGTTTATGAAGTGCTTCATAACGCTCGAAGTTTGGATATTACCCAAATATTTGGCGACAGCTTAACTTTGCTCTCCAAATTTATTTGATACAAGTGTAGAAGTGGAAACTAGCGGGGAAACTAAGCTTCTATTTGTCAGTTGGAAAATTAAATCCGTAGTGCCTTTGGAAATCTCGGCGAAAATGCCAAAATAATGTATTAAGTGTTTAGACAGTGATTTAATTTCACCAATGTTTCCACGTATTATGTGGAAGGTTATATTTTTAATGTCTTTTAATATGAAGCTTTGTGGAACTTCTAGTGTATCTATTATTTTAATATTCAACATACTCCTAAATCTGTGGTGAAAATATATAAAATAATAAAAAAAAGCTTGTTGGTGTACACGTGTCATATCTACATATAAAGCATTGATAATATTAATATTCGATTGCATTGATTTTCAATTTTAAGTTAAAGTCGTTGTTCATGATCTTAGAAGCAATAATTTTTATATTAACATTATCTTGTTACGTTGCATCATCTGTTTATTATCACGGATATGCATGTAAGAACCATGACACTAAATAAGTTTTGCATGAACATGTTGCTGGAATACCGCAACAAACCTTCACTGTTACCGTATTTATTCTGTAAAATTTCTCATATATTCACCTTTTTGTCGTCTATATGAGACATTAGTTCACAATAAGATATAATCATGTATTGTAAAGAGTCTGCAAAAACATAAGTAGAAAGACTTAAAAACTTTCCAGGTACTTAGACAGCAAACAATTCCCTCTCCTCTCCTTTCTCATTTTCTTTTGGTATGTTTAATTTCCATTCCATCAAATTTTCAAGGAATATAATAAAATTTATATTCATTTTCAAGATTTTCATCAGAATTGTCTGCCTTCTATTATTATATCCGATATCTGTTGTTGGTCCAAATTAATACATGAGAACTTGCTTACACAAAATGTTCGCCGTAACTGCGTTCCAAACCCGTTATATCGTGACATATGAGTGGGCCCTAGTAGACTGTCTCTTCGCGGGCAGGCTTAAATATATCATGTTTATAGTGAATGAGAATAAATTAAATTTTATTGTGTCAAATTCTCGTTATTCCGTTTAATTTTCTTTTTGTAGTTAGTTATTATTCGTTTTCTGGTATTTTGTGAATTTGTAAGCTATCAACCAATAATTTATGTGAAAAACACTTTCTGCGGGTATGTAATATTAAAAAATTAATGTTCATTTAAATTACGAACACGGAGCTAAGTCGTAATATAACTAGATTACTCCTTAAAAAGGAAAACATATAAATATAAGGAAACATAGCAGATAAATTTCCTTTGTGAAAAAGATGACTCAACTTTAATGTTAAAATGTGAGTTCAAAACCATTTTATAAATTCATAAAAATTTACACATTTCTTTAATTTATAGTTGGTCTGAGTACTGTAGTATAGTTGGTAAGAGCATTGTAGTATCAATGTACTCTTCAAATTATTTCAGCCCAACTACACATATAAATATAAATATATATCAAAAATATAAATAAATAAATGAATAAAAAATAAAAAAAGAAAAATAAATTAAAACCTTGTTCTAACTTTCAGATACCCTTGCGATTGTATAAATATATTACTGAGAATAACTTTCATTTAATTATATTACATACACCAGAACATTCGCATTGTACAACCTCATAGAATAACACCAATTTAATTTATTACCCTCACTAAAATACTTGCATATCGTATAACTCTCGGAAATATAATAAAACCTACACCGCTCCCCTACAAGAAACTCAATAACATAAGCAGTGGGAAAACCCACACAAACCCGGCTTCCGCTATTGTTACCGAAACATATAAATGTTGTTGGATGTTCCTAAGAGTTATTCTTTGCTAATACCCCACCTGAAGATGTTGTAAAACAACGAAAATTAGGTTGTGGTAAAGAACTTGAATAAAGTAGAAATCATACTACAACACGTAGTTTCATTTAATAGTAAATAATGAATTTCTACAAAATTACCGCCAAATATATTAAATTATCTAGATATAATATATCGAATCGTTTTAAGGTTATAAGCAATGACATTTAAATACTATAATCACAGTACCCATATGAACTTTTATTTGAAGAATTTACTTTGTCTCGTATTATTTCATGTAAAACCTATTAAGAAATTGAAAGAATCTCTCATTCTCTAGACTTTTTTTAGTTTCCAATATTACAAAATGTTTACGCTAAAGTTAACGTTGAGTTGTGCTTATTGTACTGTGAAATAATTAATCTGCTTTATTTGACGTTGATTTAAAAGTGATCTGAATAAGTCATAGTTCGAGGTGGGAAACTTAACTTGATCTATTTTCAGTTGAATTCAATTATATTAATAGCACGATTTTCGCAAAAAAAACTTAGAAGCTTGAAAGATTTTTAATTTGAAATTTAGGAATTTATTAGAACTTAAATTCCCTGCATAGAGAAGTGTTTTAAATATTATAGTTTTCTTTTTACCACAGACTAGTCCAACCAAAAATTTGTTATGCAAAGAGGATTTATTCTGGACTTTTTAACATTTAGTATATTATATACATATATATATATATATATATATATATTTTTTTTTTTTTACATTTTTTACATTTTATACATTTTTTTTTTTTTTGACATTTATTTAAGCAATAAACCAAAACCTTCCTCGAGCAAACTATCCACGTCAATCGAGAGAAATATGATTTATTATAAAGAGATAGTTTTATCAATCCGATATTCTTATTGTCGCAAGGTGAAGGCTGTATTTAATATTTATAATTTTTTGAGTTTTAATAACACCCGATCATTATTTCGTGCAACCACACATAAAATAATATTGCTATATAAAAGGTTAGGTAACGTCAAGGCCAATGAGCAACAAATATTTTGACTGCATCCTTTATGAAATATTCGAAATTTAATGCCTTTCTAGTTAATGCCTTTTTTTATTTGAGATCTCTTTTGCAAATATATCAAAAATATATATAGTCTATCGAAATCATAAAACAGTAAAAATAAAGTAGTTTTGTAATACAGATTTCTACCAAAATTAATTTAGAGCTTGCAAATAAAACACAAAGAAAACAATCTACAGTATTTTAAGTTATTGCCTTCCTGCTGTTTCATTTCATAAAAACTATCAAGCGAATTTAAATGTGATTTTCAATGTTATTTATTTAAAAAAAAACCATGTATTCTATTTTTAATGCCTGTTTCTTTATTTGTATGCACTCCCTTCAAAAAATAATATACCGACAAAGCGAAAATATAAATGGGTCAAAACATAACGACTTGGGAGTCGTGAATGTCAAAAGTATATTACAAATTTAATTAAAAATTATTAACTAAAAGGACACATTAAAGATATTTCATTTCATCTGTTAACTTATGTGTATGAGGCTCAATGTATAGTTTTTAAAATCACTGCTAAAAAGAACCAGTGACTTTTTTAATACTTACATTGTTTTTTTTTGTTTATTGTTAGTGGCAGGCTAAAAATGGCGTAGAAATAATGTTGGGAACCAATAATGTCTTAAAATGGTTAAACTGTTACCGACTGAATCCAATAAATTGTGCTAGATGTAAATTAAATCATATTTCCTAATATTAATAGCCCATGCAAAGTGTTAGCAAGCATAAACTAGTTTTAGAATAAAATAAAACAATTCAACTTAATGACGTTTTGAATTGTGATTCATTAGACGAAATTTAATTAAAGGTTCTAAATTATTTTGGAAAATACGTTCTTACTCATATCGTTAAAAACTGCCTTTGAAATGATAAATTTGTCAACTGACATAATATAGTTAACATTGCAGAATTAAATGATATATATCTAATTGAATTAGATGTAGTAATGTTTTATTTATTAATATATTTTTATACTTCGGTGTTTCAAAAAATTACGTTTATTTTAAATTTGACAATCAGTGTAATACAAATTAACCTTGGAGTAAATATTTACATGAATGTCAGGTTTTACAATGACCTTTATATTATTAAGTTTGATGTGTACTGTACACTAATGATACTGAACCTTAGTGGGAGCAAGTTTTGTAACTTGTAACACATTTGATTTTTAATTCTCAATTCTTGTGATATTTTCAAGTGGGTTGTAAGTTTTAATACTAACAGACCGAGTTTGGCTGCACTCCATATAAAGAAGATATTCTACATCAATTTACGTGTGCCTTTTAGTGAGAAATACTTTCCTTAAATGAATTTTCCTTATTGTAAGAATGAAGGTGTAGATAATAAAATTAATGTTTATGCTGCGCAGATACTAAAAGTAATTATTCGTATATTCTTGTTAACTTATTGCTCTTTGATTATGTCTGCGACATAATGATACTCTATATTAGTGAGGAGAGTATGTCAATAAAATATATAGTTTTTCACCTGTGAACTGTGATGAAATACCTTTTAGGCCAGATCAATGTCAATTTTATAAACTTCTCCAAAGCGGTGTGATTCGTATAAATAAAAGATTATACACTAAATATTTTTGGTATCTTTAGGTTACTAAAAATTTAGGTTATAATTAAATAATTCTTCTTCTACGAGTTTGTACTTTTCGGAGAAAAATATTCGAGGTGATTAGCCGGGATACTACTTTTCGAAACAACTGTGATTACAATAGTCATCAAAAATCTCTGAAATGCTTCAACCAAGGGATACGCTTGCGGCCCGGTTGGTGCCGCCCACATGTATTCCTCTGTCACTCTATTTGTATCAAGCAATATTATGGATTGCTACTAAAATGCCCTAAATATCCTCATTTATGTATCACCAACCTAACTTTAATATGCAGAGCACTATTTAATCGTTCCCCTGAGTAACAACGTGAATATAATACGAAAATTCATCAGGGTAATGTTTGATTGTCCTTCTTAGAATCCACTTTTATAGTTAATAAAATATATGATGAACTCAGGATGAAGACCATTTTTGAGTTATGCATGACTAATTGGTAAAGATATTAGATGTCAATAATAAAATTTGAAATTATATAATTTTTTGAACCCGTATACATGGTTATGGATAAATAAGTTTTATAAGGTAAGTTCTAAAACATCTTTTTTTTTAAAAATTGGAAAAAAAAATTTAATTGTTAAGAATAAACAAATTCTTTAGAATTTGCCTTGAAAACAGTATTCATTTTCAACTTAAACTGAAATTAAATAATTTATCTGAATCCAGCCTAAAAGAAATAATTTAAATGTTTGAAACTAAAATTTTGAAAATATCTATGAAACTCATGTAAGAAAATATTAAGATAAATAAGTAAATTTATGCTTTTGAAGCATCTTTATTAACGTAGTTAGATTATTTCCTATTAAAAATTCTCTCGTTAAAAGTTGCTGAATAGGAGAATAATTCTCTCTGCCACTTTTAAACGAATAGTTTACCATTTTGTACCACTAGATTTGGATAGCATCGGGGATATATTCTAAAAATGAAAACCCGAGTAAATACTTAGTATAAAACATAAATTTTGGAAAATTAAGCATTTTTCTCTTGAATCGTTTCGCCAAATCAACTGAATGAAACAATTTTACGAAATGGAATATAAAGAGTCTCCTGAACACTTAAGAGGAATAAACTACTTCAAAATTATGTAAAACGTGCAAATTACACCTGCGCACCATTGAGTGGGTAATTATATTTACCTATATCATAGACCCAACGCTACTTAACAGCGCTCTGAGCGGAACTTATAGCATTGTTATCGGCACTATTTTCCAGCAATGTTGTCAAGCTGCACGTCAAACCATAGCTTAACGAGTCTATTTTTTAATGAAGAACAGACTTGTTAAGCAATGGTTTACAGTGCTTTTTGGAAAGAGAGAGCAGCGAAGGGACAGACATATAAAAATTATATAGATATACACAAAAGCTCACGAGCATCTACCGACCGCCTCTGATAGCGCTGAAAATGGCATTGAAGGTGTAATAAAATGAAAAAGTGTCTCAATAATTTAATCGTAGACACTCAAAAACAATAAACTGTCTACGTAATTACGCAGATTTATCGAACTATGTCCGTAATCGTGAACATGAAAAGCTTGTTATTGCTTACCTAAAAATACACGAGTATTTATTAAACCTTTTAAATTATTTGTATTTCTTGTTACTATATTTCCGATTCAAAATATCTACGTATCCCTCAATAATACAAATATTTACATGCAAAGAGCTAAAATTCTGTAGTTTTACTGTCCACCATACATTTTTTTCAAAATTAGAATATTTTTACCAAATTTTTTCAAATAACTAGGATTATCAAAACCACCTTTACTTAATTTACTATATTCAGTTTTGACAAATAAATAAAGCCAGTAAAACATTTTATTTAAATGTAACTTCTGATTAGACACCAACACTAATCATAAAAATTACTACGAAAATGCTAGATTTATTACGGACATATAATTTCAAAATTGGCTTCGATCTACCCTTTTTCACTAAAATAAAAAAAAAATATAACTATACTTATTAGCGCGCCATTATTTGTTTATTGTCCCAACGAAAATGAACGCAAAGAAATAAACTAATGAAATATTAATATCACATGTAAATGCACAAAGAGAACATCACTGCCAAGCTATATTTCACTGCCGAAATATGACACGTTTATTTAAAAACCGGACAACTATTAAAATTATTTATAATTATATTTTCAAAGGAGAACGATAAACTGACAGCAATTTTATTATAATAACACAATGATTCAATGTTTGTATTTAAATATCATAATTACGGCAATGTTTGAGTCTGAATATAGCCAACATATGGCCGATAATGCTCAATAATCAAACAAGTTTCTGCTTGCCTTGAGATTATTAACTGACTTTTTGAAGTGAGGTAATCAATTTTAATTTTTTATGAGATTTTTTTTAGTTTCTTACAATATAGGAATGAAGTTTGCATGTTTTATCTAAAATTCCAGTAACCGGAAACATTCGTTTTATGTGCGCGAACTACAAATCATATATCGAAGTGTGGGTTTTGCTTGTAAAGCAGGATTTAAATACTTTAAAAATTTCGTAAATATGTTATGTATATATACTAAATGTTCAGAGCAAGCTAAGTGTAATTGATTATTTGGCACTACGTGCCACTTGTGTTATCTACGTGTGGAACTCACACAATGAGTGTTTCATTAAAACTTGAGTACATGTAAACGTTTGAGTATAAATAGGACATCTCAATTGTTCACCTAATTTATAATAATATTGCCTAATGTATCTTACACATCCTCAAAATATAACAATTTTTCTCAACACAATTAAATGAAATTACGTGACGTAGTATTATTTCTACTTTCTTTAATTTCTATACCATGACCTAGGTTTCGTTGTATTACAACATCTTCAGGTGGGATATTAACAAAAATCTTTGCTAATATCCCACCTGAAGATGTTGTAATACAACGAAACCTAGGTCGTGGTAAATAAATTAAAGAAAGTAGAAATAATACTACATAACGTAGTTTCATTTAATTGTGAATAATGAATTTCTACAAAATTAACGCCAAGTATATTAAATTTTTCTCAAACTATGGAATTTATAATGGTTGCTATAATTTCCGGTGAATATTTGTTGAACTAGTGTTTTTTTGTCATTTTGACTCAATTAGTTTTAGATGTACGGAGAAAAATATGATTCTTGGATGTATTAACGATGTATCTAGAACTAATTTTATATCACATTCTAAAAAAATTGGTTTATTATTATTAATTTTACATAATTTTGAAGTTCTTATAAATTTATTTTATTGTTAAATCTTCGTAATTTAAAAACAAGTTCTTAATGTTTTATTTAGTATCTCTAAAGTGTCTGTTCCTAAATATTTGAAATGTAAACAGATCTATAATCTTATTCAATCTGCCAGTTTCAAGTATCTACATTAAATGGTTTTTGAGAAACATTACGTATATATTTTCAATAATACCTCCAGAAATGAATAAAAAAATAACACAATATTACTGACTTGGTCTTTCAATTTATTTTCCACGTGATAAATACAAATGTTGAGAGGAATATATACGAGTTCCCATGCTTTTACCATGACACCAAGTTTCAGGCATCCACATTAAATGCTTTTTAATTTCAAGAAAGTCAAATAAATGAACTGTCATATAGTAATACACTTTTTGAGACGATAAGGAATAACATTACCTTATTTAGATCAGGCGAATTACAAAATCCGACAATCCATATCGCATAAATTCATCAATGAAAAGAACAGAACCAAACTTAAACCCAAACCAGGCACATTAACCAACAAGCTATGTAACAACGTCGAAATGCTATAATTCTAGGCTGATTTTTGAAATTAGATTGTTGGTAATAAAGGGTTGGTAAAGGCCAATATTTTAAAATCCTAGAAGTTGAAAACCTGGAAGTTTTGTTTTCTGATAATCTTAAATTTAAAACAAATATATTACCCAACATATTTCCATAAAAAAATATATTGTCATATTTAAAAACAGTTTATTATAAATTCTATACAGATTTTCATGAGGTACGAGTTTAGTATCATTTTGAACATAATTTTTCACACCTGATTTTAAACATTTGTTCTGATGGAGTACGGTGTACCGCGCAAATTAAATGACTCTTAGTTCCAAGTTCATACCAATTTAATTACCTACACGTAAAGGATTCCTTGAAAATGGCCACAAAACGTCTTCAAAGATCTGCTTCGGTGTCAACTTTTTCGTCACAGGTTTTTAAAGTCAGCGCATTGTTTAATTTATTTTATCAATTTTATGATGGCATAAAAAAATAAAGGCAAAGAGTGCTAATAATTTTAGAATTGCTTAGTAATAACTGTGGTAACTTAGTAATAAAAGTGCGAGAGATCGTTTATAATATTTTTAGTGCTAACCAAACTTGGAGATAAAAAAATACTTGTGTTATTATTTGGCATATCCTATACCATACATAATACTGTCAAAGTTCCAAAATTTTTGATTTTCATTTATGACTGAAACAAAATTACCTCTGATAAATACGACAATGACAAATTACGTAAAGGCTAATACTTTCCATAAGGTGAAGAAAAAATAAATTTTCTAATTAGAAACAAATTTCTAATTACTTAAACTATATTCCCATGCATCAATATACGTGACGTGCATATCACGAAAATCAAAAATGAAAGGAGAGCCAGCGATCTTCGATGAGGTCGAACGGCTCGCTTTTTGATATTTAACCGGCATCCCTCTTAGATTTTTGCTTTAAAATCGATAGATACTTGCAATCTATGTTAAATAAATTGAAAATAAGCTGAATGTGCTTCCATGACTTAACTTATTACAGTACACTTTACCTTTTTACTAAAAGGCAATTTTTTGTGAAAAAAACCTGTTTAGTGTTTAGAAGAAACGTTTTTTCTAGCCTTAAATCTTGAATGAAGTTTATTTACCAATACGATACATGAAGAAATATGAAAAACGGAGAGCAAGTAGTGCTTACATAATAACGCTCATACTAATGTTTGATTCATCACCTGCTCGCTTATAAAAGCTTATTTTATAGTTTGCCGATAACTTTGTGACCTTTTAAGATTTTCATTTGAAACCAATTATAATTATATACGTATCACGTAATACGTGGCAAAATTTTGTTTTTGCTTATTCGATGGTTTTAAATCTGTTGTGTTAAAAAACAGGCAGACTGCCATCAGCCAAAATATTTTTGTTTGAAGAGTAAAGATTTGAATATTGTACAGGGTATTTAAAATTTCTGTCTAAATTTGATATGCTGTATGCCCAAGTATTGCTCTAATTATTAAAACCTTATTTTAGTAAATTAAATCCATCAGAAAAAAAATTTAAAAAGAAAAAGAAAATATATATATATATATATATAGATATATATATATTTATATATATATATATATATATATATATATATATATTTATATATATGTGCATACATATATTTACAATTGACATTACAAATTATCTTAGTTCCAGAACAGTTATGTCTTAAACCATCCATACAAACTTGTTCCTATGACTTTAAAACCTCTTCATTCACGATTTTATTCCCGAATTGATTTGTGCCCGAATTATGAGTTTCGTAAATGGTATTTTGCAATTACTAGAATCTTGGACAGAAAAGTAGTAATTGAAAATTAGGTGTGAGGATCATTCTTGTACGTAGGTAAATAATGTACGCCTTAGTAAATAATGATGTGCCCTTCTCACTGCCTAATGCTTCACCTCTGTCCCTAATCGCTTCACCTCGCGCCGCTGACATTGCCCACTGTCTGTTAGTACGTTATTAAAGGCCGGAGTATCATATAATTACGAATATATATGTATATATATATATATATATAATATATATATATATATATATATATATATATATATATATATATATATATATATATATATATATTGATAACTGCCATGCCATGTATATTGCGAAGGATTTGTAAATTTTAGTAAGAAAATATGCCTGTATTAGGCTCTTTATTCAACAGTTTAAGTTTACATTAACACCTAGAAAAAAATTGGCAGTCATTTTTATTAAGTGAAGCAAGCAAGGTTACTTCTAGAAGGTTACGTCAAACACAAATTAAAAAGTTTACAAACTTTGTGTCTGTAAGACGATGCAGATTAAGTAGGAAAGAGATCTTATAAAACTATTTGCACATGGTTGAAATTTCTACTCTTCGGAAGTATTTTATGAACTCAGTATTTTGTCAATTTAGTGGATGTTGGTAATTACCATCCATCGTAGATTCGAGATGGTTATAAATATTAAATATTTTCATTTAGTAATGGCACTTACTTACAATAACTTAATCATAAATATAAAATTGACTAAATCTGTCACAAGCAGAAATTTTATGACAAATTATCAAAATACACCAATAAATTTTTAAGAAGCAACCGAAGGTAGTCAAAGAAACTTTGTATGTAACAAACTAAGAAAAAAAATAGAAATCATGGGCGATCTAATGACTGTATGCGCTTCAATATTACTGCCATAAATCATCATATTCGGTAATAAGCTAAAAGAGCGACAAGTACGCTGACTAGGCGTTCTTTATGCGTTAATTAATTTCTATACTAAAGTACTCGTGGCTAACAAGACAAGCCTATGAATAAAATTATATACAAAGGTTGGATAAATTACCAAAAAAAATCATTATGTTATTATACTTTAAAATGTATGTACTCTCTACGCATAGCACCTTAATTTTAATTAAGGACAAGATGAAATAAAATTATATGCAAGTGAAAACTATATATATTAGTATCGAAGTACACCTGGCCCTATTCCTAATTGAATTGTTACTTGGTAATATTTTCCGTACATTTATATTAAAATTTGTGTAACCCACAAGTACAAAAATCGCAAAAAAAAAAAATACCAAATTAACACACAGGTACAAAAATATATCCGCAATTTCATAGACTGCATGCATGCACCATGATCCGGTTACGATATTCACTACCTCATGTTCTGAATTTGTTTACCTCAGTAACGGAGGCACTGTTCAACTCCAAATTCTGTTGTTTAATTTCTAACTTTATAATCCAGGTTGTGGAGTAAAAATGCAGAAGCTAAATAACTTCTCTATTTTTAACAAAACATGATTAAAAATAGTAAAGTGGGCAGGTAAATGCCCACTTCACCATTTTTATCATATTTTCTTTTAGTTGGTTCTAATTATTTTTCCTTATTCCTATTTTTTTCATTCTAACCTGCATTTAAAAACATATTGAGAAAAAAAAATCACTAGTCTTCTGTGCCTCAAAATGAAAAAAGGAACCTTTATAATATCATTCATGTGTCCGTTTATCTGTAAAAAATTAACTTGAAAAATATTATGTCCTGTCATATTTTAATAGTGGACACAAAATAATAATTAATGTACAGTATACAAGTAAGGGAACTGATTTTTTTTCCATTTGAAATCTTATAGGGTAAAAAAATTTTTCTAAATTTTGTGTAAGATATTTCTAAAGACATCGTAAAAAATTTTCACGCCATTTTTTTCAGAAACCGTTTGACGTAAAAATTTGAAAACGTTTAGTGATAATTTATATTAATCCCCATGCATTTAAATAATTGACAGCCAAAATTGAAATAAAAATTAGGAGATTGCAAATATCGTAATCGATTGTTTTTAAAATTTATATATCATATGGGATATTAAATAAAAGTGGTACTTATATTATTTCCATTAATATTTTTTCAGAATTTATTTGAGATCTCGAAATATTTTCTAAAATAAAAAAAGTTTCAGCGTTAATGGAATATTCCACAAAATTTGCCAAAAACTATATCAATTATTCTAAATGTAATATTCTTTCAGTAATTAACTCTTACTTCATAAGTTTTATGGATATTGTCGATAATATATTTGGTTTTTGGTGACAAAAATATAAAAAAATATGATAAACTTCTAGTTCAAAACCTATCCGCACTTTAGAGATTTTATTGTAAACCTGATATACATATATATGTATATATATATATATATATATATATATATATATATATATAACGATATTGACGCAATCTAAAAATATCAAAATAATATTAGCATGTTTGAGTTTATATTCCGTACCTTTATATTTACGTATATATAATATCACATTAATGTGCGTGTGTAGGTTTATACATTTCGTCCTTTCCTCTGATGAGTTTTACAAATTTTTGCAGAAGAAATAAATATAAGAAAAGACTGAAAACAAATCCAAAAAATATCGGTTAATTGACATCGTTTATCCCTTGTAATAAGTGTTTAATTTTTTCCATATACATTTTCATCGTTAGTAAAGATTCCAAACGATTTTGCAGTTTACTTTCTTCAACATAATTTATCAAAGAATATTTGAAAGCTCACGGGAATTGATTTTCAATCTGTTTATTTATTATCGTCCGGGATACATTTAAATCACGCCTATGGCTGGACGTGATATTATAAAAGCAAAGAATCTGGAATTCATTTATAATTGTTTCAGAAGTGAAATAACGCAGGAGGAAAATAAGTGGCGTGAAGTATTTCAATAGAAAAGTATGGGCTACATTTTAAATTTTTTTTCTAGGTCTGCTCCTTTTTTCTTTGTTTTTTTATTCACGAGAAATATAATGAATTCATTTACAAGAATCTCGGCGGACACAGATTGTTTTTTTTCACTTTTTGCCTTTATGTTTTATGCTCTGTCTATTATTTTCCTTTTGGCGTATAAAGTTTGATGCATATACAAAGTATGCAATTTGATTTTGAAAAATTAAAACTTTTTAATAAGCGTATCCTCCATAATGATTTTTTTTAAATCTTGTCGTACGAATTCTCGATATTTATTATGTAGTGTAGATTGGATTAGTATTCATTTTAAATTACGAAGTTATTTTACAAACAGATATATACAGGATTTTTATTACGTGACTCGTGAAACCGTGCAGAATTTAATTAAAATTTTTGTATTTTAATTAAATTCTGTACGGTTTCACGAGTATTAGTCCAAGAATTTATTTGCCGGAGTGTCGTTAGATACTTTAGATCGGTATTGCATATTATAGCCGACCATTGAATTTCGAACGACATAACGTTTCATCAAATATACGGGCACTGGAAAAGTTCTATAGTAAACGTAAACAGTGCAATGTGGTATTTTCTATAATCGTTGTATCGTCAAGTTTATTTTGTCTATATACATTAACCGACGCAATATAGGGAGAGAAACCTAACCTTGATATTTTTGGTGGTCTATCGATTACTTTAGAAATTCAATTACGTAGTTGCTTGGTAGTTAAATATTGAAAATTACATTGGTTTATTTTCAATTTGAATTGGTGCAAGTTTTTCTGATGTTTTTATTTACTTTATAACTGTTGTATATTTGGTGATCACACATGTCCAACACTTTATGCATATTTAATGTAAGTATAAGTTTGCATATTGAATTTTTTTTAAATTTAAGAATATACCATATTTTTTTCTTATCATAAGAATATTAAGAAAAAATCGCGGTATAAATAACTATAAGAACATTTTTAATTATTTTTACCAGTTGTTTGTCCTCCGAGTATTAAGTTAATCTTTTCTGTTAATATTTTTAAGGTCTACCTCTTGTTTTAGTGCCAATTAATTTGTTCATGTAAGCACTTTTGAAATTCAGTTTTGATTTCAACTTAGTTAAGAGAAACTTTATATTTTTGACAAACAATTTATATTTTGCTGATTTAAGACGATTCATCAATGGTTGTAAACTTGGCACGGTATGTTTCTTTGTTGAATAAAACTTGAAAAATATTCTATGCATTTTGATATTCATTTAACTTTTTTGAGAGGGGGTGGGGGAGAATTTGTTAAGATTAAGGAAATGAAAAATCAATACATTTATTGACCAACACCTGTAACCGTTGATACAATTATATTTGTCTTTACAACACACGTTGATAAAATTATATTTGTCTTTACAACACACGTTGATACAATTATATTTGTCTTTGCAACACACGTTGATAAAATTATATTGGTCTTTAAATGGACAGTCGTTTAATAAAAATGACAGCTATACAATTACTACAGTTTCATTTAATAATTTCATTTCATTTCGTCATGTTAAGAATCAATGTCGGCACAAAAATGGTTTCCTTGCAGCGTCTTTGAATTACTCAAGGACGATATGAAATACATTTAAGTAATGAAATTTATCAGGCTACCTTTACCTCTGTTTACGTTAAGAGCTTGCCTTTCATAATAAATTGGTATCCAGCGCCGTATACGAGGTTAATGTCATCGCTCATAAATATTTAAATAAGCTTAACGCAACTTTAAATAACAGTAAGTAAGTTAGTATTTATAATAGGTTTAGAACGAAAATATAGCGACATTACCTGATTTTGAAGGCATATAGCGTTATGTGAAGTCGGATTTGGAAGGATTATGCTTTTTATCTAATTAATCAATCTGTAGGCTTTATAGTTTAAAAAGGTACGTTAAGTTCTTCATTTTAAAATGATATTAAAGATAAACATTATTATTTGTAAATATATTGTAAAGTTGTTAAGTTTAGATGTCTTTTGTCATTAATTTAATTTTGAATTGAGTTTAAACAGTTTATAATATTAATTTTACGAATTATTAGTGAAATATTGGGTACGTTAAGTTCTTCATTTTAAAATGAAAAATTACGTTAAGTTCTTCATTTTAAAACGATATTAACGATAAACAATATTACTTGTAAATATATTGCAAAATTGTTAAGCTTAGATATCTTATGTCATTAATTTAATTTTGAATTGAGTTTAAGCAGTTCATAATATAAATTTTCCGAGTTATTAGTGAAATATTGGGTACGTTAAGTTCTTCATTTTAAAATGATATTAACGAAAAATATTACTATTTGTAAATATATTGTAAAGTTGTTAAGCTTAGATGTCTTATATCAATAATTTAATTTTGAATTGAGTTTAAACAGTTCATAATATAAATTTTGCGAATTATTAGTGAAATATTGGCATCTCTTTTCGAACAAAATAAAACTGTTTAACCAAATTAATTTATTAAATTGACCAATTTATTACTTGATTAATAAAATAAATAAAAATATTAGGCACGAATAGAATTTGTTTACCCGGGTTGTTTACTATTTTTAATAGTTAAAAGTAAACAGTATTTACTTTAAACTATTTATAAATAATATTATTATTTTTATATCTTAATGACATTGAAATTATTAATTGCTTTAGTTTTTCCATCGACAAAGGGTTGGTGAAATTGTTGTTTTATAACTTTGAGCTTCGTATCTAAACTGGTGGAAAAACTTTTCAGAAAGCTTTTAAAAATATCTCCAGAAAAACTTAAATAACATTCAAAAATATTTTTGAAATAATTTCTACGTCAAAAGGTTATTGAGCATATATTAGTGACTAAGTTAAAGATTGTGCATATATTAGTGACTAAGTTAAAGATATGTCTAATAATTTCGAAATGAAATTGTAAAATAAGCAAGATAGATTCTTTATAAAGCGCTATTTCTGTTCGCACCTCACACGACAAAGAAATTTTAAAAAATATTTTCACTCTCTTCAATATTTTCATTCGAATATTTTCGTGTGTTAACAATTGATTTATATGCGAATCAACATGATTCATCTCTATGCTTTTCGTATTGTGACATATATACAGATGGACGAACACACGAGTGACCTTATTAGAATTTATTCCGTTCCTGGTTCAGAACCATATAAATCCTCATATCAATCAATATACTTAATACACAATATTAAACATAAAGCCACATTTTTATGAACTATAAAAAATTGTGAAAAACAGTACAAACAACTAACGGCGAAGTAATTTACTTTACTTATACTTCATATAAATGACGACACAATTATCTTTAAGAATAATTGGATTTTCCTAATAGAGTTAGTGTGTATCACGTAACAAGTGGAGCCATGGTTTTGCATATTAATTTTTATTGTAAAAATATATAACTGTTTACGGTATTGTGTTGTTCGAAACCAAATAACATATACGGTACAATAATATATACGGGTATATAAAGGTATATATATATATATATATATATATATATATATTTATATGAATACATATATTGAATTGGTGATATTTATATGAATATATATAATGGTATTGTTTTCGTCACTATTCAGGTTTTTTATTCTAGAAGTGTTTTGCACAAAACATTAATATAGTCGTTGAGGTTACAAAGCTATATCAATATTTCAGAAGCTATATCAATTTTCGTAAATCACAGAAACGTATTTTCTTTAGTAGTAGCAATGAATTTTTATATGCCACTTATCGTAAAGTGGAAGAGCAGTTTGCTGATCTCAGTGTGAAGGTCTCTGGATGAAAAAATTTTTCAGATTTCAAAGTAACCATCTAACATTTTCAGCTTCAGTAAGTCGGGAGAACATTTCAAAAGGAGTTCATACACCTTTCCTCTCGACTATATTGCCTTAGCCATTTTTGCAATTTGTTGTTTTTTTAACAGCAACGGTATTGAGGAAACGGAAAGTGATAAGCGTATAAACTGACTGTGAATTAAAATAATCACACAAATTGAAAAAATTATAGCAATAAGCTCACTCACGTCGATTAACAATTAGTACCAAATTTAAATTGAACACTACTTTTGTTGTTACGTACCAACGAAAATATGCTCAAATATATTTGCTTCTACTGGATGTCGCCAAAGTTTCTTTTGTTTACTCGTATCTTCTCTTTGTGTGCAAACAGGTAAAAATACCAAAATCCATTTTTGACAAATAAATAAAGTAATTAAGACAAAGGCGTTGAAATTTCCAAAAAGAAAATATATTTTTGTTTAGACGTTTGCAAATCAGCCATACAAATTGAATGCCTTGAAATGAACACGAAATGAGGAAAATCGGATTAAAAAGAAATAAATTAGTTAATGGGAAAATAACTTGGAATGGAAAATGACATGAGTAACACAAATAACTAAGATACTAATAATATAATATATATATATATATATATATATATATATATATATATATATATATATATATATATATAAATATATATATATATATATACATAGATAACTAAGATTATAAAAGTACCTTAGAAAACACTTCTTTTAAATAACGTAGCGAAGCAGGTGTCCCATGTAGTCTAGTTCCATCTGTCCGTTCGTCCTATTCGTATTAACTTTTTCGTGTAATTTATTAATATTCAGACCTGAAAAATTGCGAAATTAATAAAAACATTAAATAACAATTTACCTTCCGATTTATGATAACTGATAGAAAATTTTTTTTAATAATTTTTTATTTCCAATATTTATACCACACAATTTTTTTCTTTTAATTGATAAAATTAGTTATAAACCTGATATTAAAGGGTTTTATCAAAATATATTTCAGACACTTGAACCTTTTTTACAAAATAGATGAAAGTTTAAGCACGGAAATTTCTTGCGAGACTAAACTGTATTAAAAATAGGAAATGTGAATGGCTTGTCGGATATTTCTCAGTATACAGTTTCAGATACAATCATAAAGTACATATCTCATGCCCGTCAAGGGTAAAGAAAAATATAGAACAAATAAATTTCTTTATAATTCTTTATCATTAAGTTCCTTCATAATTCTTTACAAAAAAGTGTAATTTCTATATTCGTTGCTTTTGAAATTTGTTTTATTCCTTAACGCTTATTCAATAGTTTATGAAACTCCTAATATATATATATCAATTTTTAATGTGGGTCAGTGGAAGTAATTTTTTTTAAATATACATTCATTACTGTATTTAGGAAAGAATGGATATTTGATAATTCTTTATAATTAAACTTAAGAAATTTAATATTTTTACTGTGGACTGGTCAGCAATTTGGGAGATATGACATGCAACATCAAACATGTCTCTAATTTGTAGCTTAAATGCAAAGATATATAAAAACTTTAGAATTCGTATTACAAGGGGGTGCAATATATGGGAGACATAAAATTTTTAAATTTTAAGTAATTAATTTGTTTCATTAAAACAAGATTAGAAAATGATATATATGTTGATTTTAGTAATTACCATCGATAATTTTAATTGAGAGGAGCTCATGGTACACCGAGTCTTAAAATCATATATACGAGTAAGTTCTATAAATCTTTAATTAAACTCAACGGATTACAACAAATGGACTGAAATTAAAACTAAACGGACTACAATATCTTCAGCATGAACTGACCTACAACTTACAGGATACAACATGCAGTATCAGATGTATTTCTGCAGCTTTTAATATGTCTTAAATTTTTACCCTTAATTCTAAAATATAAAAAAATAATAGAAACTCTGTTCTAAGAGATTACACTATATGAAGATTGGCAAATATTTAGTTCTAAGGTATATATTTGTGGGAATATTTTTTTTATAATGAAATACATTTTGAATTCGATAAATTGTTATAAGTTGTTTAAAGTCAGATAAAGCATGTTTTACAGAGCCTTACAACTAGCAAAATCCACGGCTTTGTGAGAGCTCGTGAGTTTTGTTAACGCGCGTCAATTACAATAATGCTTTCAGAATGATATTGGGGCTGCTACGCTTCTGTAGTGCTTCGGACATTTTACAGTCATATGGATGACTCACCTACTACACTGCGCGACAGCTCCAACACTATCCAAAACATAATCACAGGTTAATTACACGTTTAAATGCAAGTATATTTAACCAGTGTGTTTAAAATACATATAATATATACACATACATATATATATATGTATATATATATATATATATATATATATATGTATGTGTGTGTGTTTATATTACGTGGACATTTAATAAATTTGATATGGACTTTCCTTAAAATAAAGAATTTGTTTGCGTTTGTGAGTTATAATTTATAAATAAATGTGAATAATTACATCTGCCATATAAATATTGGATGCTTGTTACCATTTGGGGAGCTGCAAATATTTATTGATTACACGATGCCTTTGAGACAGTCAACATACCAATAATAATTATTTTTAAGATATTTCAACGCAACCTCAACATTATTACGGATTACAATAAAATCTTTAAGCCCTTCGCAATCGGTTCTCCTAACAAATATATATTTTAAAATAGTATCAACAGAATGAAGTAAGGACTCACTCCTTAAAACCTGTAATATCATAATGAAAATTGATGACTCGCCCACCACATACAAATTGACCAAATTAATGACTTGCCCACTATACCCAAATTGAATTTATTTGCTGTCGATATAATAACTGGGTGAATTTGGGCGATTAATTGTTTTTCAAGAAACGTAATTTTTTTTTAAATTTCAGATTATATTACAAGATCCATATTATTATTTATGGAATAATATGGATCGCATGTGGCAATGTAAATAAATGATAATATTTTCTTCCTCCGCAGCATTCCTAATTTTATCAAGGTCGTTTTGTGTACTATTTTTAAACTCTATATGTTTGCGTCTTATCCAATATTGATATTTATTACAATATCAGCTGCAGTGATAAGGGCTCTATGAGCAATGATTGCCTGTATTGAAGAGACAATATTTCATTCTTGTACAGTTTAGACTCTACAGATTTATACCGGATCTACATTTCATTATCGTCATTGTTAATAATAAACTTATTTATATTAAATTTGCTGCATAGCTCCACTTATACATAGAAATTTTATTAACAATTATGTAAATTTCTTCTTCTATTTTAGTTATATATATTGAAAAGCGACAAATGTTTGGAATTAAATTTTGGAGTAATTTCGCTGAAGATAATTCTTTGTCAAAACATGAGAGCACATATAAACTGTATGTGAATGGATTGATCTTGATATTAAATTACACTTCGAATGTATTAATTTATCCTAAGGATTACGTACGAGTTATTTCCAGCAGTGTATTTCCACATTCGACTAAACGTTTCCATGACAGGCTATAGAATGTAACATTTTGCTAAAACAAACTTTAACAAGAATTGTAAAAGTGGAAAACGATAATGAACGTTATATTTGCTAGAAAAAACGAATAAATTATTTAAGTATTTAATGTGTGTTTAGTTTTAAATGTTCCCGTGTTAAGATTATTTTCTCCAATTAATCTGTTCTCGTTATTTAAATATTTTATTATGGAAATATGACTAATCATAATTTTGGTCTTATTTTATATTTGTTTATTAGTATAACATTTTCAAAACGCCTTGAGAAAAATTACTAATTAACATTTTTCTTTGGTAATTTATTATCCAATACCATATTTTGAAAGACAACTTGAAATTTATGAACACCAAATGAAAGCATTATTTAAAATAAACTGCTGAAGAAAACGGTGATTATCAGGACTTGGTTTTATTTCGAAGTTGGATATTTAGTTTCCACACTTTGTCAAATAAATAAATTTAATTTGTCCTATTACACAATTTCGAAGACGAAGAAGAGAGACTGTACTTGTATTGATGTGCCATTTGCAGCAATATTGGCCGCAAGCGATCATCGAGTAGAAGTTATGAACTGGCTCAAATAACATCAAAGGTAGACTTTTTTCTGCTTGATAAAATTAAAAGCAAGTTGATAGGTAAATAATAACTAATTAACTCTAATACGTATATCGGCATCAAGTGAATAATTTTGAGTAATTTTATCAAATTGCAGAAGTCGCGATTTTATTTCATCATGGCGATGCCAGATCACATACAGAAGCTGGTCCAGTTTAGAATTTCAGAAGCTATTGCAGATATCATTTGTTAAATCTGACACGATTCTTGACGTTTTAAAATTAATTAACAAAATCTACATTATCCTCTTGGTAAAAAAAATCAGAATTGTTGAGTACTCGAAATCATGCTATATCCGAAAAGAACACAAAAGGACTCACATAGAAATGTTCGTAATATAACTTTATAAAACACTTATACGCAATTTCAATTACTCGATGAACGTATCAATCATATATACATCTATATATATATACATCTATATATATATATATATATATATATATATATATATATATATATATATGCATATATATATATATATATATACATATATTTATATATATATATATATATATATATCTACGGTAAAGTTTTGCTTACATCTACATCTACGACATTACTGCCGTAGATGTAGATGTATGCAAAACTTTACCGTAGATACGCGTATTTATAATAAAGAAAACATCACATATAGCCAGACAAACGGGTAAATATGAGTTTTTCTTAAGTAATTTTAAGCTGAGAAATATTTTTATAGCATTTTAATTATACAGATAGTCAAGAAAATACGCGCATATGTTTCATTCTCAAAGAAAACCTGAGGAAATGAATGCGGATTTATTTCATTCTCACATTAAACGTATTCTGTCACTGGTAACTTTTAGCTGAATCTTTAAAAGTAAAATTTGCAGTTAATCTGTTTGCTTTGACACAGGCTATTGCATAATGGAATACACTAAAGTTTAATTTATTTGAAATTTGTAACTAAACTGAATTGTACGCGAATAACGTTAGATACAAGTCCGGTTATAATAGAATAAATTTAAAATTGCGTTTCTGAAGAGCTCCATAACGCTCGTTGCTTGGACATCGGCCAAATATTTGGTGTCAGCTCAAGGTTTCTTTCCAAGGTTACTTGATACAGGCTTATATCTACTTTGGTTTGGAAATGGCGACAAAATAAAGCTTTTGCTAGTTCAACCGGAAAATTAAATTCGTGATGTTTTGGAAAGATAGGTAAAGCATGTTGGAACCGCATAAGAGGTGTTTAGATTGAGATTGAATTTAGTAGAAATTCACAACACGCCTTTTTTTAATATTACGGTAAATGATGTGTAACAGACTATAATTAAAATATATACTATATAGAATATAATTATATATAGACTATAATTCATATATATAGTGTTTTGTAAAATACCTATTGAAATTCTAATTATGGCATCCAACATATTCTCATTTCTCTGCGTTACAATCTTTACTGGTGATGGGTACACGGAACATTGATGAAATTCAGCTGAATTCAGTTTCGTAAGAAATTATCTAAAGAAATCTTCAATAGTAAGTTATAATTTTGATCTGCGTTCCTTTCAGCTAAAATTATTAGGTTGCACTGCCTTCTTTTATCACATCGTCGGGTTAAAGTCACTAAGTTAGCCTCTCATCTATTGTGTTTAAAAATCATCACTCTATATTGGCCTCTTGTGATCACTTTGCAGAAATATCCCTATCAGCCTTCCGTTCTCTACGATTTGTGCAGCCAACTGCATGCAATTTTATCAAGTTACTGTTGATTTGTATTTTGTCTGTGACATTAGGCCGTCAATATGAATTTTAGGAATTTTTCAAAATGTTTAGTAGAAAGAGTTCAACAATATTTTTATGCTTATAAAGAAGATGGTATACTCCACTTTTCACTTTCCTACTTTTTTTGGGGTTCCGTAGCTGAACTAAAAATCCTTATTGTCCGTCTATCTGTATATCCTTCTGCAAGTCTCAACATTATTATTTAATTAAGTAAATTTATTAATACATATATATATATATATATATATATATATATATATATATATATATATATAATGTAATTTAAGTATGCGTTATTTATATATTTGCAATAATCCGTCCATAGGTAAAGGCCGAGGAGGCCTGATAACCAATCGATTGGGGTAAACTAATCCAGTTTGAGCATGCTATTCTTGTATTGTCTTCATCTCATCTAGTATTAGGTCTTCCCCTCTTCCTTTTCTCTTGAAGGCCATTCCATGTTTTTACTTTTTTCGTCCATCTCTGGTCTTGAAAGCGTGCTACATGTCCAGCCCATTTCCATTTTGTTTTGCAAGCTTGAACTAGTGCGTCAATTGCTCTGGTAGTCTGTCTAATTTTAGATAGTCTAATTTTTTGTAATTTCCTTATCTGTAGCATACTACGCTCTATTCTTCTCGAACATGTGATTATCCTACTTTTTATATGGTTGTTGAATTTCAATGTATGACACCCATATGTTAGGCAACGTAGTAGACTGGAGTTTAAAAACTTTAGTTTTGAGGTTAGTAGGTATGTTGCTCTTGAATATGTCCTTTAAACTCCAGTACTTGGTCCAAGTAAGTTGTACTCTACGAGTTACTTCCAGGTAGTTGCAATTTTGGCCGAATCCTATTGGTTTGCCCAGGTATGTATATGTTTCTGTATGTTTTAGAGGTTCATTCTCAACTAATATTGGTTTATTGGTGCTGTTAGTCATTATCGTTGTTTTAGAGAGGTTCATTTCTAAGCCTACTATTTTGCTTATCTCGTTTAAGGATTCTATCATTACTTGTAGCTGAGATCAAGTTTCTGAAATTGGTAGTCAAAGACTGACTTCTAAAATTTACCTACCTAGTTTACCGTAATAAGTGCTAAATAGTACAATAATCTCATATACGTCAACTGTTAAAAACCTGGGCTTACTGATTGATCAAAATCTTAGTTGGCGCCCTCAAGTAAATGATATTAGTCGTCTTGTTTTTAACAGACTCTTTGGAACGTCTTTAAAATTGTTTACCGACCAAAACGAAAATCTACCTTTGTCAGATATTCTTATTACCATTAATTGATTATAAAGATGAGTTCTATCTTGACCTTAATGAAGAATATTTGTACAAGATTGAACGTCTTAAAAATTTATGCATCTTGTATAACCGCGGCCTCAGAAAATATGATATTTCTGAATACAGGTCATTTCTCAAACGGCTAAAGATCCGTGATCGATGCCAACTTCACATACTTACACTACTTTTTAATATATTAAAAAAATGTCATAGCCCAAATTATCTTGGTGGCAAATTTAAAGATTTGTCTACTCACGGCCTTGGGTCACGATTTGAAAGTTAACTCACCTTACTTATTCCTAAACATACGTCTATACTACTTACAAAAAATCGTTTACTGTCCAAGCAGCAAAAAATTGAAATCACCAGGTTTCTGACATTAGGAGAACCACGTCCCTCAATATTTTCAAAGGTCGAGTGAAAAAGTCCTGCCTCTCCTGAAACCTTTTCCTTTATGCCTTTCTCCTTTCCTGCTTTTCCCATCCCAAATCATGTCAATAGTTTGTTTTTCTTATACTTTCATATTTTTAATTTTTTTTTAGTACAATGTACTATAAATAATTTTCATTGTAAAATCTAGAGGTAATAAATAAATAAATAAATAAATAACATGCACATTTGCATAAATTTGATAGCTTAAATGTATTAAAATATGTAAAATTGTCTAATTTAAGTCTAATTTTAATGGATTGAATAGTCTCATTATATCTGAAATAGCATTAAACGACAGTTCCGTGGCTGCGTGAAAAGATAAACTAAGTGTTGTGTATACTATATTAACTGATTTACCTACAACCAGTGGTCGCATATTAGTCGAATTTTGATCGTAATTCAATAAATTTCTAAATTGTAGCGTAATTGCGTTGCTATTGTCAAGAGTATACCTTTATGATCATTGCATATCATTTTTTAAAAATTTTGTTCGATGGGTTTATAACAATTATTATATATAAATTCTAACTTTCTGCACTCCCCCTCTATGTAAATTTTACCTATGCCAAATCCCACATTTTTCCATGCGTTTAATGTGCTTAAAAAGGGATACAAAGTTTTTTCTTCACGTTTTAATAAATAATACATATCAGACCATAAATTTTAGCTTTCTGCAATCCTTCTCTACATAAACTTTAATTATGCCTAATCTCCCACTCCTTCGTGGGCGCAATACACTTAAAACGAAGTACAAATTTTCTATTCACGTATTAATATATAGACGTATATGTTGTGCTAAAATGATGTTTCTCTGTAATCTTATGATGCATTTTCTCTATAATTTCGAAAATTGCTTATATTTTCAAAATTAGGTAATACTTCATGTCAAATACAAAATGATCACAACTGATATTAAAAATCACAATTGGCTGTTTCGTTAACACATATAATTAATGGTTAATACCGTTTGACTTCAGATCGACTTATTAAATGTTAATAAAGAAATTATAATTCGAGCTGACAAATGTGACTTTAATCGAATTCCCAGTATAGAAAAGAAACGATTTGTAGAGCGAAGTGTTGAGTTGATTATATGCAGTGAAGTCCTTATTTTTATAAATATATTATTTAAAGTAAAATAAGTTTACTCTAGTAATTCAGTTAAAATCATTTTATTATTTAGAAGTCCCAGATAGAAAAAACTAAAACATTATTTTGAACTTTTGCTTAACTTAAACTTCCTCCCATATTTTATGCCATTTCATACAATTTCATTGACTGACTGAATAATGAAAATACATTATTATTCACCACGCATGCACGCAATTTTATATCTGGCACTTTTGGTTCCTTCTTACCAAAATTAGGTAAACTTATTGTATATAGCCGGTCTGTCGCAGTTATTTTTTGTAAAATTCATTTCATATATAAACCTGAAATATTTAGACATAGTATAGTTAGTGCAATAATATTTAAATTGAACTTTATAAGTAAATTGATTTATCATTTTCGACAGTTTGAATAATACTTAAGACATTTGAAATAATCGTAAATGATATTAAATAAAAGCTTATTAAAATTCTAATTATATTTGTTATTTCCATTTTGATGTAATTTTATACAAACAAAATATTTAAAATAGCTTAAAAACATTTGTCACCTCACGATGTCGAACGCTATTGCACAGAAAATTATAAAACACTTAAATATTGAATATTAATATTTGTATAGACTAAACTCGCATTATACCAGATATATTTTTTAGTAATTAACTTCAATAATTAAATTGATGAAATTCGACCGATATCCTGCTAGTAAGGAATAAATAATAATCCATAAAATAGATAAGGAATATTGTAACTTTTTATATTTGTGTTATTTCACGTTTTATTAAATTATGTTAATATGACAACGATGCGGATACGTAGATACAATAGTTACACAACCCGCACATAAAACGCAAAATTTAAAGTAAATCTTCCGAGGGTATAATCAAGATTGCTTACATACGCTAAATAACACACAGTTTCAGTGATTCTAAGAATACATAATTTCCAATTTTTTGTATGGAATAATCGTCGGGAAAAGTCAAATTTGCACTTGCTTTGTTTCTCCTATTGTCACATGTTTTCCAAGTTTTGGAGAAAATATAAATAAAGAAATTAATTTTCTCAAAATATTATCGACCATTTTTTGACTGTTATTAGTACTCAGTAAGACAAATAAAATATAATATGATAAATTCGTTTTTCTTTGAAAAAATCTCGAATTAAACTAAGATATATTGCGCAAATTTGTAAACCGAGCATAAAATATGGCACAACACAAAAGCTTAACTATTTCATAAACCCACAAATGAAATTTCATGATTTATTCATATATACAGTACATACACACACACACACACACACACATATATATATATATATATATATATATATATGTATATATATGCGTTTCACGAGAAAGTAATAAATCACAGGAATTTCCAAATATAATAATTATACTGTAACTATTATTTTTCAATCTTTTATGTAAGTATGTATAATATTTCCTGAAATAAATTAAATTATTTACTTCATGTTGATTTAAAATGATATGTCTCTTCGTTATATCTCAATAATGTTTATCGAAAATGAGAGAAATTATGTAATTTGTTATTTCGTTTACGAGAAGTTTATAGCGAATAATGACAAAAAGCACATTAAATTTATACTTATTAAAAGAATTAGCTTTAGAGGAACAGTTAAAGAAGGAAAAACTTTCACACGCCCCTTTTTTCTAACACAGTAGACTAAACATTTTAGAAATGGCCGAAAAATGAATGAAATAAAATCACTTTTCATGTAATTCTCTTAAACAAATTCTTTAATAACCATTAATTGTACGTCTTACTTTCGATATATCCTTTTTCGATGGTATAAATTAGCGTTTCAGAAATATACAATGTAATAAACTATTTAATATACAAAACCAATTTAGTAGTAAACATGTAAAAGTATCTAAAACCTATCAATACTAAAAGTATGTGTGCCTAAGTTCCTGTCGGGAATAGGTTAAACAATTCATAGTAACTGTAACTGTAATTGAACTAAACTGTAACTGTAATTGAATTCAAAACTAACACTTAACGTACCTATGCCCAAAGGTATTAGCATCGTTAATATCTTATCATAAGGTTTTGTGAAAAATACTGTCTAGTCGTAGTTATTATTATGTTAGAAAATAAAATACATACGAAGAATATTTGAACTTTTATGGATATGTCATTACCCCTAACATCAGAATAACTTGTACGTTTATTACCGTTTAGTGAATGAATATCAAAGTTTCATAATTTTCGTTATTGATTATACGATCCTGTGTTTGCATGGACCGGAGAGACTTAAAAGCTAAGAAAAGTTAGGGCCTGTGTTATTGAAACCTTATTTAAACAAGCAAAATTATGCATTACTACTTTTATTGATATTGTAACGATATATTTATAAAACGATAACTATGATTTTTTGGCGGTTATTAATGCGTATTAAAATACGCAACCTATCGTATCCTTAAAATATTGTGTAGAAATTAGATATTTAAAAAAATCATTCACAATTTTTTTTCATTTAAAAATCACAATTGGCTGTTTCATTAACACATATAATTACATTGCGTTACACGATTTTGTTACCCGTTAAACTAATAGCTGGAATGAATACGTAATGAGTCACAGATAAAATGTTCCAAATATATGTGGTATCCATCACGTCTAGTTTTCGAGGTACATGTCAATTATTATTTTAACTACCCTCACTTTAGGCGTATAAGAAACAGTTGAGGTTTTCGATGTGTTATCCTTTTTTATTGTTTTGTTTTAATCATAAATCGTTTCTATTCGATAACCTTGATATCTCTAAACATATTAATTTAAAAATCCAACATGAATACTGAACTAAGTGGCCGTCGCAACTGCAAAAATGAACCAAATAAGTTTTGTTACGTTTGTGGGCAGTACATTGTGAAATCACAAACAAAAAATTGTTTCCGAAAAAGTGAGAAGTGCATATTTACTTTATTTTGGACGTGCTATTAATCAAGATAAACCATGGCTACCACAGTTTTTTTGTGTTTCGTGCTATGCTACTCTCATATCTTGGTTAAATGGAAACAAGACGTCAATGCCATTTGCCGTACCAGCTTTATGGCGTGAACCTAGTAATAATTTTAATGATTGCTACTTTTGCATGACTGACATACGTGGCTTTTCAAAGAAAATCAAGCACAACATACAGTATCCTGACATTCCTTCAATGTCGAAACCAGTACCTCACAGAGAAGAAATGCCTCCTCCATTACCTCCTACCAAAAATGAAATTGAGATTTCGGAAGCGCCAGCTTTGCCAAATGTTGTAGAATATAATGACGACAGCAGCAAAGATCTTGACTATTTACCTTCTACAAGTTCTCTGGACCGTCAACATCTGATAAATCAAAATGAATTGAATGATTTGATACGAGTCTTAGATTTATCAATTCGGCAAGCGGAATTACTAGGATCTAGATTAAAAGAGTGGAAGTTATTGGCTCCTAACACAAAAGTATCTGTGCAACGGAAACGTAATAAAGAAATGGCTTCATTTTATTTAAATTTTGAAAACATATGTTACTGTAACGATATAGAAACATTAGTGAGTGAGTTGAACTTTCCTTATGTAACACAAGACTGGCGTTTATTCATTGATGGTTCAAAAACAAGTCTGAAAGCGGTATTGTTGCACAATGGTAACAAGTATCCGTCAGTACCAATAGCATATTCAACTGTTTTAAAAGAAACATATGAAAATATTAAATCAATACTAGATTTGATAAAATTCAAAGATTTTAGGTGGAAAGTATGCGCTGATCTCAAAGTTGAAACTCTTTTACTCGGACTACAGGGCGGATTTACTAAATGCTGTTGTTTTCTTTGTTTGTGGGACAGCCGAGTCACTAAAAAGCACTATACTACAAAAGTATGGCCTGAAAGGTCAGAGTTTGTTTGCGGAAACGCTAATGTGAAACATGCACCATTAGTGACCCTAAAAATATAATTTTACCACCACTCCACATTAAACTTGGTCTGATGAAAAATTTTTTCAAGGCTATGAACAAGGAGGAAGATGGATTTTTATATTTGAAAACGGTATTTTCAAGGTTAAGTGACGCAAAACTCAAAGAAGGGATATTCGTGGGACCACAAATACGCACATTGATGAAAGATCCGAATTTTGACAAAGAGCTTACTGACAAGGAACTCTATGCCTGGTTATCATTGAAAGCAGTTGTAAAAGAGTTTTTAGGAAACCATAGAGGCGGAAATACAGAACAGCTAGTTAACAATATGTTAAAAGTATACGAAAAGTTGGGTTGTAGAATGTCGTTAAAAATTAACTTTCTTCATTCCCATTTTTCTTTTTTTTCCATCTAATCTTGGTGCTGTCAGTGATGAGCAGGGCGAAAGGTTCCACCAAGATATAAAGAAGCTTGAAGAACGATTTCAAGGCTGTTGGGACACAACTATGCTAGGTGATTACTGTTGACGTCTAAAACGAGAAGATCCTTCAAAACACAAAAGGCAAAGTTAAAATTAAAGGTATTCTGGGTTTAAATTGTACGCATTGATTTTTCTTGTATTTTTTATACCAAAATGACAAAAAATAAACTTGATTAATGAAACAAAAACAGGTACATTTTATAAGATTTCTTTATATTATGTTTGAATCTTTAAATTTTTAGCATAATTTGTCATATACTGATGGAAAAAAATGAGACGTCATGGAAAGAAAATATGTATGTATTCTTACTAAACGATAGGAATAAATAGGAAAACATGACATTTCAAAGCGGGTACTTAATTTTTTTTTCATTTGTAACGCAGTGTTACTGGTTAATACCGTTTGACTTTAGATCAACTTATTAAATGACAATAAAGATATTATAATTCGAGCTGACAAATGTGACTTTAATCGAATTCCCAGTATAGAAAAGAAACGATTTTTAGAGCGAAGTGTTGAGTTGATTATATGCAGTGAAGTCCTTATTTTCATAAATATATTATTTAAAGTGAAATAAGTTTGCTCTGATAATTCAGTTAAAATCATTTTATTATTTAGAAGTCCCAGATAGAAAAAACTAAAACATTATTTTGAACTTTTGCTTAACTTAAATTTCTTCCCAAATTTTACGCCATTCCGTATGATTTTTTCAATGACTGAATAATGAAAATACATTATTATTCACCACGCACGCACGCAATTTTATATCTAGCACTTTTTCCTTCTCACCAAAATTAGATAAACTTATGGTATCAAGCCAGTCTGCCGCAGTAATTTTTTGTAAAAGTCATTTCACATAGAAACCTGAAATATTTACACATAGTATAGTTAGTGCAATAATATTTAAATTGAACTTATAAGTAAATTGATTTATCATTTCCTACAGTTTAAACAATACGTAAAACATTTCAAATAACCATAAATGATATTAAATAAAAGCTTATTAAAATTCTAATTATATTTATTATTTCCATTTTAATGCAATTTTCTACAAACAAAATAATTAAAATAACCTAAAAACCATTGCCACCTCACGAGGTTGAACGCTATCGCACAGAAAATTATAAAACATTTAAATATTGAATATTACTATTTGTATAGACTAAACTAGCATTACCCGAGATATATTTTTTAGTAATTAACTTAATTAAATTAAGAAATTCGATCGATATCCTGATAGTAAGAAATAAATAATAATCCATAAAATAGATAAGGAATATTGTAATTATTTATATTTGTGTTATTTTACATATTATTAAATTATGTTAATATAACAAGGCTGTGGATACGTAGATACAATAGTTACACAATCCGCACATAAAACGCAAAGTTTAAAGTAAATCTTCCGAGTGTGTAAGCAAGATTGCTTACGTACACTAAATAACACTCAGTTTCAGTGATTCTGAGAATATATAATTTCCAAATTTTTGTATGGAATAATCGTCGGGAAAAGTTAAATTTGCACTTGGTTTGTTTCTCTTATGTTCACATGTTTTCCAAGTTTTGGAGAAAATATAAAAAAAGAAATTAATTTTCTCAAAATATTATCGACCATTTTTTGGTTGTTATTAGTACTTAGTAAGACAAATAAAATATAACGTGATATATTCGTTTTTCTTTGAAAAAATCTGGAATTAAACTAAGATATATTGCGCAAATTTGTAAACCGAACATAAAATATGGCACTGGTACGCAGGGCTGCAATAAAAAAGTGTTTTATTAACACAAAAGCTTAACTATTTCATAAACCCAGAAATGAAATTTCATGATTTATTCATATATACAGTACACACACACACAAACGGAAAGTTTAAAGTAAATCTTCCGAGTGTGTAAGCAAGATTGCTTATTTACACTAAATAACACTCAGTTTCAGTGATTCTGAGAATATATAATTTCCAAATTTTTGTATGGAATAATCGTCGGGAAAGGTTAAATTTGCACTTGGTTTGTTTCTCCTATGTTCACATGTTTTCCAACTTTTGGAGAAAATATAAATAAAGAAATTAATTTTCTCAAATTATTATCGACCATTTTTTTACTGTTATTAGTACTCAGTAAGACAAATAAAATATAACGTGATAAATTCGTTTTTCTTTGAACAAATCTGGAATTAAACTAAGATATATTGCGCATATTTGTAACCCGAGCATAGAATATGGCACTGGTACGCAGTGCTGCAATAAAAAGTGTTTTGTTAACACAAAAGCTTAACTATTTCATAAACCCAGAAATGAAATTTCATGATTTATTCATATATACAGTACACACACACACACGCACACACGCACACATATATTTATATATGTATATATAAGTATATGTATATATATATATATATATATATTTATATATATATATATATATATATATATATATATATATATATATATATATGTATATATATGCGTTTCACGAGAAAGTAATAAATCACAGGAATTTCATAATATTATAATTATACTGCAACTATTAATTTTTCAATCTTTTATGTAAGTATGTATAATATTTGCTGAAATAAATTAAATTATTTACTTCATGTTGATTTATAAGGATATGTCTCTTCGTTATATGTCAATCCTGTTTATCCAAAATGAGAGAAATTATGTAATTTTTTTTTCGTTTACGAGAAGTTTATAGCGAATAATGACAAAAAGCACATAAAATGTATACTTATTAAAAGAATTAGGTTTAGAGGAACAGTTAAAAAAGGAAAAACAATCACACGCCCCTTTTTTCTAACACGGTAGACTAAACATTTTAGAAATGGCCGAAAAATTAATGAAATAAAATCACTTTTCATGTAATTCTCTAAAACAAATTCTTTAATAACCATTAATTGTACGTCTTACTTTCGATATATCCTTTTTCGACGGTATAAATTAGCGTTTCAGAAATATACAATGTAATAAACTATTTAATATACGAGACCAATTAAGTAGTAAGCATGTGAAAGTATCTTAAACCTATCAATACTAAAAGTATGTGTGCCTAAGTTCCTGTCGGGAATAGGTTAAACAATTCATAGTAACTGTAACTGTAATTGAATTCAAAACTAACTCTTAAGGTACCTATGCCCAAAGGTATTAGCATCGTTAATATCTTATCATAAGGTTTTGTGAGAAATACTGTCTAGTCGTAGTTATTATTATGTTAGAAAATGAAATACATACGAAGGATATTTGAACTTTTATGGTTATGTCATTACCTGTACCATCAGAATAACTTGTACGTTTATTACCGTTTAGTGAATGAATATCAAAGTTTCATAATTTTCGTTATTGATTATACGATCCTATGTTTGCATGAACCGGAGAGACTTAAAAGCTAAGAAAATTTAGGGCTTGTGTTATTGAAACGTTATTTAAATAAGCAAAATGATGCATTACTACTTTTATCAATATTGTAACGATATATTTATAAAACGATAACTATGATTTTTTGGCGGTTATTAATGCGTATTAAAATACGCAACCTATCGTATCCTCAACATATTGTATAGAAATTAAATATTTAAAAAAAATCATTCACAAGTTTTTTTCATTTAAAAATCACAATTGTCTGTTTCATTATCACATATAATTACAGGTTAATACCGTTTGACTTTAGATCGACTTATTAAATGACAATAAAGAAATTATAATTCGAGCTGATAAATGTGACTTTAATCGAATTCCCAGTATAGAAAAGAAACGATTTGTAGAGCGAAGTGTTCGTTTGATTATATAGAGTGAAGTCCTTATTTTTATAAATATATTATTTAAAGTGAAATAAGTTTACTCTGATAATTCAGTTAAAATCATTTTATTATTTAGAAGTCCCAGATAGAAAAAACTAAAACATTATTTTGAACTTTTGCTTAACTTAAACTTCCTCCCACATTTTACGCCATTCCATATAATTTCATTGACTGACTGAATAATGAAAATTCATTATTATTCACCACGCACGCACGCAATTTTATATCTGGCACTTTTGGTTCCTTCTTACCAAAATTAGGTAAACTTATTGTATATAGCCGGTCTGTCGCAGTTATTTTTTGTAAAATTCATTTCATATATAAACCTGAAATATTTAGACATAGTATAGTTAGTGCAATAATATTTAAATTGAACTTTATAAGTAAATTGATTTATCATTTTCGACAGTTTGAATAATACTTAAGACATTTGAAATAATCGTAAATGATATTAAATAAAAGCTTATTAAAATTCTAATTATATTTGTTTTTTCCATTTTGATGTAATTTTATACAAACAAAATATTTAAAATAGCTTAAAAACATTTGTCACCTCACGATGTCGAACGCTATTGCACAGAAAATTATGAAACACTTAAATATTGAATATTAATATTTGTATAGACTAAACTCGCATTATCCCAGATATATTTTTTAGTAATTAACTTCAATAATTAAATTAATGAAATTCGACCTATATCCTGCTAGTAAGGAATAAAAAATAATCCATAAAATAGATAAGGAATATTGTAATTTTTTTATATTTATATTATTTCACGTTTTATTAAATTATGTTGATATAACAAGGATGGGGATACGTAGATACAATAGTTACACAACCCGCACATAAAACGCAAAATTTAGTCAATCTTCCGAGTGTATAATCAAGATTGCTTACGTACGCTAAATAACACACAGTTTCAGTGATTCTGAGAATACATGATTTCCAATTTTTTGTATGGAATAATCGTCGGGAAAGGTCAAATTTGCACTTGGTTTGTTTCTCCTATGTTCACATGTTTTCCAAGTTTTGGAGAAAATATAAATAAAGAAATTCATTTTCTCAAAATATTATCGACCATTTTTTCACTGTTATTAGTACTCAGTAAGACAAATAAAATATAATGTGATAAATTCGTTTTTCTTTGAAAAAATCTCGAACTACACTAAGATATATTGCGCAAATTTGTAAACCGTGCATAAAATATGGCACTGGTACGCAGTGCTACAATAAAAAGTGTTTTATTAACACAAAAGCTTAACTATTTCATAAACCCACAAATGAAATTTCATGATTTATTAATATATACAGTACACACACACACACGCACGCACACACACACGCACGCACACACACACACACACACACACACACACACACACATATATATATATATATATATGCGTTTCACGAGAAAGTAATAAATCACAGGAATTTCAAAATATAATAATTATACTGTAACTATTTATTTTTCAATCTTTTATATAAGTATGTATAATATTTGCTGAGATAAATTAAACTATTTACTTCATGTTGTTGACCTGTTTATCGAAAATGAGAGAAATTATGTGATTTTTTATTTCGTTTACGAGAAGGTTATAGCGAATAATGACAAAAAGTACATTAAATTTATACTTATTAAAAGAATTAGGTTTAGAGGAACAGTTAACCCCCTTGGCCCCTTTTTTCTAAGACTCTCTAAAATGTTGTGGAATGCCAGCACAATCAAATAACAAGCATATGCACTCTTATTGTGAATTTATACTTACTAGTGGTTGCCCAGTGTTTGAAATTGGACCGTAATGTAATACCTGCTAATTTTGTTGAAAACTCTAATACGTTGGCAAAAGTAAGAAAATTCAGAGTACTGCTACAATATTTTTTTTGCATCAGGTGTATATTAGGGAAACTGTACTTCACTAATGCGTAAAACATAGATATTAACATACAAAATATAAAATAAACGCTTTTTTGCCTTACACTCCACTGACTACTAAAAAGGAAAATTTGAATCACACAAAATTAACAACTCAAAACTCATTCAGTGAATCTGATATTTTAAATTTCTATGGCAATAATCTCCACTCTTTTCGACTGTTTGACCACAGACAATTATGTGTTTGACATTAACAGTACGAATGTAATAAAAAATCTTTTATTATTGAACGAAACCAATGAATCTTTTAATGCATTCATAACATATATTTTTATATATTTGTGACACATATTATGTATTAATTTGACTTTTTTAGCTTTTAGCACTCCTTCTCCATGTAACATTTAACTATGTCAAATCTCGCACTCCTCTGTGGGCGCAATATACTTAAAAAGGGGTACATCTTCAAGTATTAATATGTAGATTCAATTGCAATAATTTTATTTTACACTTGCTTCCATTATTTATTTCTAGTTTCATTATATAATAGTTGTCACTATCTTAAAAGCCTTTAAATATTCACCATCGATTAGAAGGAATTGGTAAACATATTTACAAAAAAAAACAATTCGAAGCTTAGATGCCTGCCAAGCGTAAAACTTTCTTAACCACCACTAGCTGAGGCGGGGAAGGTTGGTGTTGCTAACGAGCACCACGGGACTTGCGGAATGAGATCACGTCTGAACACAGCCTTCACTGCCTGGACCTTAATGGACGTTTAATCATTAATTGTGGAAGACCCGTGAGCCACAGCGAATAATTTATCTGCTTAAAAAAATAATGCCGAAATAATTCCTCAATCAAAAATTTATTTCCTCTAAATGTAGCTTTGATATTTATTTATATGTGTACATTGTTTTACAAAATAGAGTAAACTCATGCCCTATCTTTCCTATATGTAAGGGTAGAGACTCATGCTCCAGGTTTTTTTTTTCAATTGTTTCATATTGGTTAATGCATGTAAGAAAGCTTTGAATGGTTAATTTTAGAAGCAACTTCAGTTAAAGAGGGAGACCCTCTTTAACTGCACGTATATTCACAAGGTTTAACAAAAATATGTAAAAAAATTAAAGCGAAGGGAATAAAAAAACTACAGGCGAATGTTAGTAAACTTGTATAAGTGTTTTTTTTACTCAAGTATTAAATACACAACGTGAAACTTGTGATTCAATTTCCAATGTAAGTAAACTTGTATAAGTGACTTTTCTGGTCAAATATTTAATACATAATGTGAAATATATGATTAAATTTCACGTTATGAACAGCTTCAGATCCAATCAATTTCATTATGAAGCAACTTGAGAGCATAGATACACAATAAATTAAGTTTTCAATTAAAGAGCGATTTGCTATATAATTATTAATTTTTTCAAAATAATTCCAGATAAACTGTTAAAACCAAAGTTTTTATTGAGTTTTAAAAGCACTCATCCATTTATTTTTAAAATTATTATTTATATTTATTACTTAGACCTATTTGTAAAACTAAATACTGAAATTTTCAAAAGTGTGGACTTTCTAAGTGCGTTTTTCGGATTTTATTTTCTGCCGGTTCTTGACAATAATCGAAGGCAGTTACCGAACAATAAGCCGGCTTCAGTCGTTGACGGTTTGTGTGCATCTCACAAGCGGTGCTGGTATTTATGGTTAACTATCATTTAAATATTTATCTCGGATCCGCGTTATATTTCATTTTTTCAAAGCATTTTTGAATTTTACAATTACGTTATTATTTTTCCAGGATTTTTTTTGATCCCGTTTAACGTGATTATTTAATATAATAATTAATTTTGCTTAGTCTGACAAATTTTTGTCCAACTTTGTTGCAAGATATATATAACTAATACTAATAAAAAAGTCAAAAGAAACGTTCAAATAAAAAGAAACGTGTTATGTCGCGGACAAATTGCTTCAAAAAGTACAGCTGGATAGTATTTTAATTTTTATTTTAAAATTTAAAAATTTTTAATTTGAAATTAATGTTGGTAAATTTTTTCGCCACGAAATAAAAGATAAAATACAAAACGAATGTCGCGCCAAAGAAAACAATGCTATGTAAGGATTTCAATAACATTTTTGAATTGAAATTTCTGCGGCACGCATGCTTAACGTACGCATTAAAGAGAAAATACATTTTTTTTAATATCCCGATGACGTTACTCTTAGTTGTCACTCTGTTGTTTTATCAATTCAAAATAATTTCACAATATTTATTTTTTCTTGTTATGTATTTTCAGGGTATTGTTTCTTTTCTAAAACGATAGGCCGAATTAGATATATTAATAAAATTAAGATTTCCATATAATTTTCACATAAACTTGATATTACTAGATATATATCACATGAACAACGCATTTTGTTAATTTAAATGAACATAGACCAGACAAATAGGAGAGATAGAGTACTTTCAACCAAGTATATAGGGTTGACATATGTCTACATTTTTTAGGACAAGATGAGCTGTCGTCTTCATACATTGATCCTATCGACAGACGATGTTAACAAGAGTATTGGTATATAAAAAACGGAGATAGCTATATACGTTAGCAGATACTTTATTGGCAAGCAATAAAACGTTACTAACGGAAAATTTGTTGTCTCTAGTAAACAAAAAGCATACGCAGATAGGTTAAAGGGGACAGCAGTTAGTATGTAAATTGACTAATCTACGCGGCGAGGGGACAACTTGCGTATCATTAGCAATTTATTAATTTTTTGTTCGTAGGTCTGATTGATGACTACTTGGTGTCTTTCAAGTGTTAAATGAAACCTAGAAAATAGATATTATAAAAAAGAATAACGTTTGTATAAAAATGATAACATCAATTTTTTTTTATTTTGCCTACATATTTTTATTATATGATGCGCAATTACGCTTTTTTAAAAAGTCTACTTTTTAGTTTTACTATGTTTTTTCTTGCTTGGAAGTAAATACTATACTTGGATCAAAATCAACACTGAAATGTTTCAGCCAAATGTACATATTATTGAAATATATTTCAATGAAATGTCTGTAAAATTATGGGTTTTATCGATCCGTCTTATATAAAATGAAGGGTTATGAGAGATATTTTGTAATACATGTCTACCGTTCGTATATTTATATTCACATTATACATAGTACATTTTGTATTCAACACATTTATATTAAATTCTTAGAGATTCGTTTAAACTTGCTATTTTCCACTATTCGAGAATAAATTAAATATTTAAATATAGCAATTTTATCAACGATTTTCAATAAATGAAATTCTTTTTATTTATTATTGTGGTTTAAGAATATATAAAACATTTCAATATAATTTATACCTTCTATAGTTTTATATTCTACCCTCTCCTCTTGAAAAAAATATTTTTAATAAATATTGTAAACATTTTTCTTTTGTGCTATACTGCTAAAGTAACAAAGCCAAGTGGTTATTGGTTTAGTGCTATACTTCTAAAATAAAAAAGTCAAGTGGTTGGTAAAGACGGTTTTAGAATTTGATTTTGTGGGTGGAAATTTTAAGTTTAGTGTGCCGTTTTTTAAGTCTTAATATGCAAATGATTGGTTACCGTTTAAAGTTATTTACAAATTTATTTCTCAGACTGGCGTATTACATATTAAATATAGAAGTTAAAATTAATAGTATTCTAGGCTTTTAATAGCAAACTTAGCTTTTTATATTTGTAACGCAATTTTGATAATAAGGTTTAAACTATAGATACTACTATTGTGAAATCACATACTTGATATCTTTACAATATATTTAATTTGTATGGAATGTAATAATAATATTAATAATTTATATGGAATGAAAATAAAATTAACTCTAATGGACATACAAATTATCTATTAACAGACATTTTTATTTATTTGCCTACTTTAGAAAAGGGTACATTATAATGTTAAATACATTTTTAAACATTAAGAATAAATTTTGACGAATAACGAATAAATGAAATATTGAAGTGGAATATTAAACATTTAAAAATGTATTAAAATATAAATAAGGTGAATAAATATTACCCAAGTATTACTTTTAGTTTCATATAGAGCCTTCAAATCCTGACCTTCTCTTTATTTATTTAAGTTAATTCCTAAGTGAAGTATGAGTAAAACAGTCCATGTGGCCACAAGTTTATTTCCCTGTTGACGTTATCCCAATGCCATCTCTTGGTCTCCATAACAAATAACACAAAGAAGTCGATAAAACAGGGCTATAGGATAGTCAAATGGTTCCGTCTTATTATATACAGGCTTGATCTGCTTATACATTGTATCTAAATTTAATTTATTAGTGTTTATAGTTTTTGTTTACACATTAAATATAAAAGTTAAATTAAATAGTATTCTATGCTTTTAATGTCAAAATTAGCTTTTTATATTTGTAACATAATTATTATAATAGGGTTTAAATAATAGATAGGACTATTGTGAAATAACGTACTTAATATCTGCAATACTTATATGAATTGAAAATAAAATTATTTCCTATGGACAAATTGTCTATCAACAGATATTTTTATTACGTTAACGCTTGCGTTAGATATTTCAGCTAAACACAATCTGAGAAGAAAGTTATAAAATGTATTATTTAATTTTTCTTAAACCTATGTATATCACATAATGTTTAGGCTTAAATAACCAATAATAGAGAAGTTACACATCAATCACACGGGTCATACTATTTATATTTTCATAAAAATAGTTTGAAAGTTTTGCTTCTGTTTCTAAGAGGGAATCAACAAAAGCAAAAAATATTCAAAGCGAATAATATAGGCACGAAACACTAACGAATATCTTTGTAGTTATACAAAGGCTTTTGAAATCTCAAGGGGGCATCCGATTCATTTTGGGTATGTTTTTATTTGATATTGTTCTACAAAATAAATAAAACTATGAATTTTAGAAATCAGAAATTTGATCCACCAAAAATTTACTCCTGTATTCTATAAAAACTAGAGAAAAACTGAACGGATTAAAATTCAACAAAAAATTTGGTGTAGCTGCATTTATTGCGCTTGCATTTTCATATTGTTTTGAGCATAGAGACGTGCTTACAAACTGTATATAACTTGTGCTAAGTTAATTTTTACAGTTTAATTGCCAAGTGGATGTTCATAATTTTTTTTACGTGCTGCAAGAATTAAAACCAAAGACCTTCCCTAGAAAGAAATAAAGAACGAATACCATTAATTGACGATGAATATCCGGATTGGTTGATGCTCGTATATATGCAATTGAAAAGCAATTCATACAGAATTTATTGAAATTTTAGAGCATTGCATATGATTTAGGGATTTAATACAATTTTAACGGGCATGCGTGCGTCCGCGTTGTGAGTGCGTGCGTGCAAGCTTGTGTGCGTTAGTGCGTTAGTGCGCGCGCGCATAATGATAATGGAATACTAAATAATTACCGATCGGCAATCAAGGCGGACAATGGTGCTACAACGAGCTGGAAGCCACTCACTTATAGTATTTTAATAAATACTAGAACCCGGTCAGGAGAACGACGTGCCACCAAATCTTAGATCTCGCAGTTATCGATTTTCAAAAGTTGACTATTGAGCAATTTGTAAAAATATATTACCGAATATTATCGTGTCGAAATAATAAAGAGCGACATCCAACGGTACATGTAAAATAACAAATGAACATCGTAACCACGTTTGTTATGACATAAATTATACTATTTAAATATTTTTTCTATCGCCAAGTAATCAGACCAGGACCAATAACTGTCCTGATTTTAACAAAGCATACTACTATGTACTAGAAAGTTAAACGTAATTACGAAATGTTATAGATTTTCAAACGTTATGCATTATTTTGTAGGACCTAATTGCAATGTGGTATAAATGCTCATACTAATAATTTTCCCAACTATCTTATTCATTCTCATTAGTTAAGAATTTCAAATCATCTCCTGTCGAGTGAAAAAGAATTTCGTTGGATGATTTCACCCTTAATATTTATACAAAAAATATTTGTTAAAGAAGAGGTTGTTTCTATTGATTTTACCTATATTTTAATATGGAACTAACTGGTAGTGATAGACATTTAGAATTAGAACCATGTCGGTCTTTTGATAACTAAAAGTGATTAAGCGAATGAAAGAAAGTGTATAGGTTGATCTCAAACATCTAAACAGTTATGGTCAAATATGCCAGGAAAAAATCTGGAAAATTCAATCTTGGTCGAAGCTAGTATTTAATATTATATTAAAGAGCAGAAACTAAAAATCGAACAGCAGTTTTTGAGATTTATTACAGAGTAAAATTTATAATATGAATGACATCTACCCAAAATTTTTCAATTTGAGTTGATAAATTAATTTTTTTTTATTTCCAAACTTACATGACTATCCTGTGAAATGGTTTTTTTTACATAAAATCTGTCTATTAATAAAATGTGAAATAAACTCAAAGGAAACTCATTTCCATTACAAACTTAGACATTTTTGAGAACATATATATATATGTATATATATATATATATATATATATATATTAATATATATATATATATATATATATATATGTATATATATATATATATATATATATATATATATATATATATTGTTTTACTTTCCAAACACGGCATATATAATTGAATAAAATACATAAAATGCAGAAACAAAAAAATAGTAAAAAAATAATGATAACATTATCTGTCCGATGATTAATCCAAATCATAAGTTAAAATTGTAATAATACTTTCAAAAAAGTTAAAAGGGTAAAGGTGCTTTCTCTTGCGAATAATTATAAGTTATAGTATTATCACATAAAGCCTGTAATTTATTTTAGGGCAAAATAGTTTCCTACATCCAGGCTTTGACAATCGAAAATATAGAAATTATATTAATATGCGATATGTGTTTTGTTTTAATTTCAATTTAATGTAGTTAACGAGATCAATTCTCTTTGTTTATTTCGATGTAACCTTTTAAATTAGATTAAATAAAATCTTTTTTTAATTATTAGCACATAATCAATATTGTAGCTAGAGTCATTAATTAACGAACGATCAATAGCTTATGTCAAATCTTGTCCCATTTTTCGTCATAGGTTCAATTTAATTTTTGCAATAAGAAAACTGATCCGTCCTATCAAATTTAATTTTATGTGCAGAATCTAGTACGTTTCGTTATGTATCTTCCAATTAATAATAATTTCATTGGGATCAAAATTGTTTTTCTAGCATCAAATTATACTTAAAAGTATTAAAATTAATTGTTTTTATTTTTACGTTATTTAAAAGTAGGATAGTCGAAAGTTTTTACATATTTCAGTCGAAAGTTTTTACATATTGGATACAGAAGCAATACTTTCAAACTGTAATAGGGTTTCACCCGGGTTCTCCGCGATATATTTTAAGGTTGAAAGCGATAGTATCTAAACAATTTCTCCATACAACCGTACTATACACGTTTTCAAGGTGCTAAAACGACCCGTATTAACACTGCATATGGGTACCGTTACTTCTTTGAATAATATTTTTTATATGTAGTTTGCTTTCAAAGATGTGTGTTGCGTTTTATTTAGTTTCATTTAGAAGAATACATTTTTAAAAATCGAGTATGTTTAAAATTATAATGATAGTCATTGGCGTAAAGATAAGTGAAGTGTATATGACAACTTTTGTACGATGTGCTTTTCTAACGTTAATTGGTAGCGGAGCTGTAATAATTTTCCAGCGTCCATCACGAAAACATCCAGATCAGGGACTATCTCTACAACTACGTTGACATAAGTATAAATGTAAATATATATATATATATATATATATATATATATATATATATATATATATATATATATATCTATATATATATATATATATATATATATATATATATATATCTATACATATATATAGTATTATTTGTCTGAATTCCCAAAAACATACTAAATTTAGTTCAAAAATGAAATACTAATCTTCATGTACCACAATAACTTGTTTAATAAATACTTTTCAATATGGCTAATTCCTAATAATTTTTTAATTGTGGAGACAAGTTTCCTTCTTCACTGCACCTTCATTACTGAAAGTGGTATCCGTCTTGAAGTGCTTTGCTAAAGGCGCTTCCCAGCTGCTCCAATGTTACCCAGTCATCGGAATCTGTCAGAGCTGCAAAGAGTTGAGTGAAGTTTTTAATCTGATTAGACTAGCGGTTAAGATGTCAAATGCTCGTGTTTTAACCTCTACTTTATTTATAGGAACCGGCCAGTCCAGATTAGCTGTATATGACTAACGTAACAGAGAACTCATTGGTGATTTAAGATTCATAGTTTGTTTTCCACTTCGTGTTGAAGAATGTGAATTTTTGGTTTTGCAACCGATTGAACGAATAAATAGAGACAATCTTAATACCTGGTCTTTCTGTTTAATACTTTAATAAATATTAAATATAAAACTAAATTGATAACAGGAAAAATTTATAGAATTTTTACGAATAAAACATAGTAAGTGAGACCTTGGTGAAAATTTTTTGGGTTTAATCCGCTACTTCTATTAAAAAAAAATCACAATTAAATAAAACTACGTGATGTAGTATTATTTCTACTTTCTTTAAGTTCTTCACCACGACCTAGGTTTCGTTGTATTACAACATAGCAAAGATTGCTAATAGCCCACCTGAAGATGTTGTAATACAACGAAACCTAGGTTGTGGTAAATAAATTAAAGAAAGTAGAAATAATACTACATCACGTAGTTTCAATTAATTGTGAATAATGAATTTCTACAAAATTAACGCCAAATATATTCAATACAAAAAAAAATTCCTTTAATTTTTTTCATCAGGTAATTTTGTTGACAATGTAAATCAATATGTTTAACAATATTTTATTTTGACGATAGTTTCACCTGCCATCTACTGTATATAAATGTAAATGCTGAAGTAATTATTTTAGCTGATATGCTAGATATATATTTAAAATATATTTACGTAGCAATATGATGAAATGTTTTTCATAAAGTAAATAATATTTTGTTCTATATCTATTTGTGTTCTATATCTAATCTATTTTCCGATTCGGATTATTCGCAGCATGTTTTTGCATTCCTATGCAAGTTTACTCAATCCTCCCTTTAATTTCAGATTGCTTAATATTTTCTTAATATATTTTACTGGCATCTTAAGAATGCGACTATATCAGCCAGCATCTTTGTTAAGTAAGTAGGGTCACCATATTTTATATTTCATTTCAAAAAGGTTTCATTAACTAAAATTTCCTCATTTATTGGAAAAGTCTTACGTTCCATTGAAATTAACTTTGTCCTTATTTTCCTATCAGATCCAAAATAATAAAATATGTTATATTAAAGTATTGAAAGAAAAATAAACGATTTGTCAACCAACGACTTCATACCCGAATCAATTCGGTATTTAATTCTGTGCATTCTATATAAGTGACAAGTATTTTCTATCATTATTCTGACTGGAAAATATATTCACCACAGAAACGACAGAAATTCTTGCGAAGTAAAGTTTTTAATGCAAAAAGAAAATACAACTATAGTTTTCTTCCTTATTTTTAAGATAATGAAATAAGTCAATATACCTAACGTTTATGTATTGGTTTCTTTTTCATTATTGCATTTTTCTCTGTATAATAAACAGAAACATTTCATGATTATTTTTCAGTCCGTACTTAAAGTAAGACAAATAAATAAACACGAAGTGTGTGATTTAAAATCTTATCATTATACCCACGTATAAAACCAACTCTAACACTAACGTTATTTACAACTGACCAAAAAAACATTTTGAATTACTTTTTCAGTCGACGGTACGTTTTGATATCTAATTCATAAGTATTGTCACTCTTCCGAACGGATATTTTTCCCTTTCCTAATTGAACAGTAATGGGATTTATTTGATTATAAATAAATTATGCAATTATGTCGCAGGGAATTATGTTTTTAATGCCATTAAGTTTAGCAATAACAGCGGGTTGATGAAATGCAAATCGAATAAAAGTCTACACCGAGCCAGACCCCGCGCGAAATATTATCGTTTCATTAGAGGTGATCATTAATCATAAAGCCCGTTTCGCGACAGCTATTATTGAAATACATTCTAATATTGGAAATTGAGCTGCAGGTTTCACCGATCACTTTTAGTGTTGTCACTCTTCCGAACGGATATTTTTCCCTTTCATAATTGAACAGTAATGGGATTTATTTTATTATAAATAAATTATGCAATTATGTCGCAGGGAATTATGTTTTTAATGCCATTAAGTTTAGGAATAACAGCAGCGTTGATGAAATGCAAATCGAATAAAAGTCTACACCGAGCCAGACCCCGCGCGAAATATCATCGTTTCATTAGAGGTGATCATTAATCATAAAGCCCGTTTCGCGACAGCTAATATTGAAATACATTCTAATATTGGAAATTGAGCTGCAGGTTTCACCGATCACTTTTAAAATACGTACAGAGGATTCACTAATAAAGTATAGATGCCTCGTTTACATATAAATTTGTAAAACTGACATTTAAATTTGACCTTCGAATAAAAGCTGAAACGAAATACATCAGAAGCTTTTTAAAAACTATTCATTATTTGCGCTCGAGATTCATATTTCTGAAGTTTGTATAATATTTATGTTTCATAATGGGTTAATATCGTATGTTTCACATTAAAGAAAGAAATTAATTATAACTACTTATCGCTTAGAGGTCAAAATTCGATCTTTTTATGTCTGAATATTATTTTTATGTCTGAATATTTTTATGTCTGAATATTATTGATTTATTTTTATTTAAGAGCCCTCTATAATATTATGTGTTTAATATTGACAGTATGCACGGTAAAAATTAATGTTTTAATGTATTTGCACAATATAATTTATTGTATTTGTAACATACATTATATGTACAAATTTAGCTTCCTACCTTATGCCAAATCTCATACTCTTCCGAGAGCGTAATATATTTAAAAAGGGGTATACACTTTTCTCTTCACGTATTAATGTACATATATATTTTAGGAACGTTAACGTGAGAAGTACATACTTAAATGTTGCTAATTATAAATCGATATTTTTTTAATATGTTATTACAATTTTATATATGTTTACTTGTCGGATATCCCAACAATAAACCTAAAATGAAGAAATTAATGCATCAAAATCAATGTCAAAACTTTAATAGGGTCATAAGTTAATACACAGGTCACAAAAGTACTAAAAAGTAAAAATATGTTTAGTAAGTAATTTCGTTTCAAAATACAAAACATTGAAATGAGGACTTGTACGTATTGATTTAAACATTTTACTTCTTTTATATCCTTTTCTTTAGGGGTCCATCCCTCAAAACGAAAAAAAAAGTTAAAGCCCCTAAAGGTCTGTTAAAGCCCCTATTCTTAGAAATTGCTTAAAATATCAAGTTAAAATTAATATTATACACTGAGGCCTATGACTTTATGTCGCTGTAAATATTTCAAGTTCCTGGTTCACGCAATAAAAGTATATGGCCCTATAAAGCGTATTTTTTTTCATACAAATCTTACTCGCTGAACTACAAAACTTATGAGGTAATAATATAAGGTGTTAATATTACATTTGATCGACCTAAAATATTGAATATATTTGACGTTAGTTTTATAGAAATTAATTATCAATTAATTTTTATTCACATCTAAACGAAACTAAATGTATCTACTATATTTAAATTATTAACCACAATCTAGATTTCGTTTTGTGACTTCTTCAGGAGGGCAATTTGAAGAGATCTTTTTAGCTATATCTTTTGAGCTATTTCTTCAAATTGGCCACTTAAGATGTTGTTATACAATGAAACCTAGGTCATGGTTAATAATTTAAATAAAGTAGATATAATACTTGACCTACGATCTTAAAAGTTGGTATAGTAGGAAGTATTCTAGCACAAATAAGTCCAAAAATAGACAGTTCTAGTTCTGTGTGGAATTATATTTTTCATATTCAGTTAGTTTTTATGCCTATGGTAGATATAATAGGCAATACTTATATATTGTGAAAAATCCTATGTACAAAATCCTATGCCAAATATATTCAATACAAGTTTTTTGGCAAAAGTACACGAAGCTATAATATTTTCTTTAATATTATATAAAAACTTGTAAAATTCAAAACATTGCGCATCATTTCAGCACAGTTATGTATGGGATCATAGTGATTCCAATTATCATTTAAGAGAGCATCAACGCAAATCATGGCGGGAAATCTTGAAAGATGGGAGAAATTCATTTCGCACGGACGTCGCTGGGACGGAATAGAAAACAAGTGATTATAACGTATCAACTCAGTGTACGCACTCAATACGTACGATAAAAATCGTAAGTTTACGTGCGACATAAAATCGAATCCAAAGTGCACTCGGCCTTAGACAGATGGCCGCCTTCACAGATCTGATTCGTCCGACGTAACCTAATGAATCCATCCATAATTCATTCAGACGATCTAAGATACCGCAATCTCATTATCGGGAATTCTGCACACAGTTGTAAGGATGAAAGTGAAGCATTAACTATACTATCATTAGTGGAGTTCGTTAAATGTCCCACTTTGTAATCGATGAATTGCTCTGTTCAGTTCTACTTCAATTAATTTATTACCGTCGGCAGTGTTATAATTTCATTACAAGGATAATTCATGCTGGTCTCACAAAAAGGTTGAGGGCTGTATTACGAGTCGTCATAGAGTTTGGCGATGTAGCAAAAAGCAATTATTTGTTGGCATTATTCATGTCATTAAGATTTTATCAAAATGGTTATCTGAATCGAGGGGATCTTCTTCCATAGAAAATTATAATGCAAAATTTGGATGAAAAATCCAAATACAATTTTCTTGCCAAATTTTTGCTTTTAAATTTTCTTTTTTTACTATTTGAATTAAAATGTCCTATATTTAACTAATAATTTTCTACCGTTACTTGTTTAAGACAAAATATTTTATAGAAATATTTATAATAATGAAATATGTCTTAAAAAATAAACACTGGTTAGTACCTAGTAAGCCAAGACACTAAATAACTTACCGTAACTTTGTTGACTAAAACCAAACGAAAGCGAATGGTCATGTCACTTTTTCTATAACACCCTGATGAAAGCGCGCGCACGTGTGTGTTTTGTAAATTATTTGACTCAAATATAATTCGTATTCAATCTCTCACAAATAGAAGTCATGTTTTTAAATCATATCAAAATAAAGTCAGACGCAGAAGCTAAAAGCAATCCTAAACTGTCATGGGAGAGGATTTCCCGCAAGGCAAATAAGTCATGTTTTTTAAGTAACTCCTACGTAAAATCAGATGCAGAAAGTAAATGGACATGTCACTTTTTTTAGGACACACTGATATTTGCGAGAGCGCACGCGCGCCCGCCGGTGTGTGTGTGTGTTGCAAAATAATCAAAAGCAAATTAAATCCTAAACTGTCATTGGATATTCCCGCAAGGCTCAACAAACTTCCCGTGCCCTAACTTTTTTGAATACGTTATATTATACTGAAAGCACGGAAGCGTTATACTGAGCAACTTCAAGGATATTTATAATAATCCATTCAACGTTCCAATAAAAGTAACGCAAAGGCAAGGAGCATAACAATTTACGAGAAATAATTAGTCACACCGCTGTTTTTAATGAAATTGTGGTAATTTATTATAATTTTTATTTTTAGATTCTCATTTATATAAATTCAAAAGTTCCTCTCCGGGGTCACATAATGTTGCATTGTTATCTTAGATTAAACTAATATTACATTATTAAACTTCAAAAAAGAACTATTTTCTCGGTTGAAAAATAAACCAGCCACTATTATGACATAAAATTAAGCAATGATCCATTCATATATATGTGTGCGCGTGTGTATATATATATATATATATGTGTCGTAAATCGTAATTAAATATTTTCTCATAGACTTTTTGCCTAAAATCATTACACTTTTGCGAGAATGTGACGTAGCTTTTAACTTAAGAGTGAAGAAATTTAAGCAGTGTTAAACATATCCTGTCCGCTTCTTTTGAAAAAAGAAAAGTAGTGAAAAGAGAGTAGTTCCTCTGATTAAAATAAAACCCAAAAAAGTATTACCTCTAAAAAACCAAGCCAAGCGTAGAAATAAAAGAAAAGTAAAAATAATATCAAAAATATCTCCTGGGAAACAAAGTTTATAATACATGAATGCGGAATTTTCATTGCAAAGTATCTTCTAATTAATGAGGATTCCTGAAGTTCATTAATCAGGCTTCTGAATGAGAATTTCAGAAGTTCAGTAATCAGGACCTATATGTAAATTAAACTAATTAAATATGTTGTTGTAAATCTTGTAGTGGATGAAGAATACATAAAATATTAATCATCTTTATTTCAAAGTTTGATTGCTAAGCTTAGAAAGAATTGCATCTCACAGTTTTTTAGAGTAATACTTTCTAAAAATCTATGTTAAATATATTTACAGTAACTATATATATATTATACATATACATATATATATATATATATATATATATATATATATATATATATATATATATATATATGTATGTACATATAAACACGTGTTAAGGGGGAGTTATTTGAAATAACTTTTAAATGACACGGCAAAAGAAGCATTATAAATCAATTTAATTACTAATGTTTTCGGCTAAAATTTTACAAAACTTCTCTATCAATTCCAATAGAGAAATTTTGATAGTTTTGGTAATGATTTTATTGAATGTCAAAACAATTTTATAGATACTAGATAATTAGATAATTCAAATGGATTTCTAAGGTTTGTAGACTATTGAATAACATCAAGCCAGTTAGATACCTAATTACATGTTAAGTTTATGTTAACACACAAAATGTTTCTTTAAAATTTTGATTCACGTAAGGTGATTAGATTAAATAATAGCCAATTTTTACATTTCAAACATGTAGTGGGAAAATTTTAAATAATTCTTAAAAAAATTTTTTTATTACTTTAGAAACATGAACACTTTCACTTTTGATAACACTTCGTGGCAATCATAAAATTAAAATTGATGTAGTTCTGAAAATTTCTGTTTAAAATGATAATGGAAAAGTTTTTTTTTATGTAAACAGTGAATTTCAGAAGATCTTAGTTTTAAACATAAATAAAAAATTATTTTCTACGTTGCTCTCATACACGTAAAAACTACTTAAAAAGCATCAAATGATGTTAAATTTTAACAAAAGATTATTGGTATATAAAATACATATTTTTATGAGTATACAATTTGAAGAGATCTTTTCAAAGTGCCCACTTGAAGATTATGTTATACGATGAAACATGCTTCGTGGTTAATAATAATTTGAATAATCTAGAAACAATACTACATCACGTAGTTTCATTTAGTAATGAATAAAAATTAAGTGATAATGAATTTCTACAAAATTAGCATCAAACATATTAAATATTTGAAAACAATTTCAGTTTTATGATTATACAAAATTCTATACAATAATTTACGCAGAATCAAAATTCATCATATACCTATGTTGCTAACAATTTTAATTATTAAAATAAAAATTAGAAATAAAGATTAATAATAGTAGAACAACTATGAGTAATAAACATGACTAATATTAATATGTGAAAATGGGTGAGTTTTTCTTAATTTTTTAAACTGTTTTTTAAATTATTAAAATTTTAACACGATTGACTTAAACTTTATAGACTCAAAGGATGCTAGCACATAGGATAATTATTAAAAACTTTACGAAACTCGAAATTGATCTGCTGAAAACATCCGGTATTTCGTTTATAATCCCGGATATTTAAATCATTAAGATCATAGCTCGTAATAGATGAAAATGAAACAATATAGGCTAATTGGTTTTTTTCTCTAAATCACTTTTTTTTAATTATATGAAATAAAAATATATTACGCTATTACAATTTAAAAACTAATTATATTAAAGGGTACATTGCACACGGATTTATTACAACTAATTAAGGTGTACTTATATATTAATTCTCTTTCCAGAATTGTCTTTTCGTCTTTTTCAGCGAGTTTTCAGCTTGCTTTTCCGATTGAACAATGGTTATATTTTATACTTCGTATAACATAACGTTTAAATAAAGTTGATGTTCCAATGAAATACATTTCTGCATCATACATACCCACTTTTAGTTTTAGTTTATTTCTTTCGTTAGTAAAATCAAATATTAAAAGTGTTTGTAGCAGTTAATCATTATTTTAAAAGTCTTGAATGCATTTGAAAATTATCCCCGAATCATCCTAGGTATCTTTGAAAAAGAGGGCAGTGTCCGGTGAATAGAAAAACAAAGGCAACCTTACCCCCGTATGACACTTGGTTGATAGACTTCACGTATCTTTGTAAATTTGCTTATGAAAGTTTGTTAATTCGGTAGTTTGTTACCTTTATTGCAATAATTTCAATTTGAAAATAGCATATTGAATATATGAATCAACCCATTATATTATTTACAATCGACATTTCTTTCTGATTTCTTGAATATGTCATGAATTATCTTCGAAGATATTTTCATTTATGTATTTATTCTATTTTTCTTGGTCGTGAAGAAATCCACAGCTTATTTTTACGAATAACAATCGTTAGACTATTAAAAAAAGTTTTCATGTCAGTCTGACATTTTATTTTTTCTTTGTTAAATACTTGGAGTAAAATACTATGACATTTTAAAGAAAAAAGTATAAAATAGTTATCAAATGTTTTATTTGTTTATTTTGTTAAATTAATACATTCAAAGTGAACATACCTGCATTATATGAACATTCCACATAATTTTTAATCTCCTATCTACATAATGTAATGAAATTTGTCAAATGTATATTGCCGACATACTTTATTTTTATTGCGTGTTCTTGGAAGAGCTTATTATGTAAACGGTCCTCAATGCAAAAGACATGTGAAATGCAGAGTAATATAACAGCTTATTGAATAGTTTTTTTTTCTCAATACGGCCCTTTTGTTCACTTCTCTCTAAATGTAGGAAAATATATAAAGACACGAAAAATATCTTAGTAACACTTATCATTCTCACTATGACCAGATGGGTTATATATCGATTATTTTTTTAGTCATACCTACAGACTTGTCTAAATCCAATTACCAAATCGGTTATTGTATAAAAATATCTGAGACCTAATTATCTAAATCTTAATGTGAAATCAAGGCTAATATCTATATATTTTTCAGCCAACGATTATATTGATGTTGGTACCGACGAATCCACATTAGAAAACCGTCCTTTTATTAAAGAGACGCATTATATTTCTTTATTTATAGCTATGAAATTTTTATTATAATTTGTTTCTGTAACAATAACCTTTCTTTTTATGGATTATAAGTTTTACCAAACAGGTTCAATATTCTTTCCTTAGTTTCTTAGTAATGTAATATTATCAAACATTTATACGTAAATGGAAATATTAATTGCATTTACACTTTTTATAAATATATATATATATATATATACACACACACACACACATATATATATATATATATACACACACATATATATATATATATATATATATATATATATATATAACCCCTTCTTGTTGGCTTTTATTGTATTGAAACAGTAAATACCATGGCGATTTATAAAGGTCTAGTTTAACTTCGTGTACAATGAGACAAATGTAGATATACTCTCAAAGCATTGTCGTAACAAAACGATGCTTTATCTCTTAGTCTGAATTAAGAACAGGCTTCTTTTTCTTTCTATATTTCTCCATAGAATATGTTAACCAACCATAATCAGTTTTTATGGTTCAGACAGGAACAAAATAGCTATTTCTGCAGGTGCAAACTAGTTATATGAAGTTGGATTTATATTATGACCATGAATAGGTCGCATTTTTTCTTTTACGAAGTGTTCATCAAGCACTAATCTAAAAGTTTCTCTGTTCTCATTTGAATAAGAAATTAAATTAATATTGTACTTAATAAAATTTATAAGTATAATTGCACTCATAATTCCGTTTTAGACCGATTTATTCGATGTGTATATACTAAAGGTGTATTCATCCTTGAAGGCCAATAATTGTTCGTAAATTTTTAGGTAAAGTTTTCAAGAAATTATTCTCGAGCTTCTAAATTATTGAGAATAATTTTACCGAAGAGAACAAAAAAGTCGCCGCCTTCTACTTTAAAATACCTTAGAGCACACTTAAATAATAAATATTGAAGGATTCTAAGTAATGGATGAACATTCCCAAAAACATTTTTTTTCCCTTTTTATAGTCAAAAAATTATCTTTAAGCCAAACCCGACCTCTCCCTTTATATTTTATTGACTCTTCAATGCAATTTCTATGCAATTCAATTTCATTATGTGAAACTAACCCATGTGTAAACATCACATAATTTTAAAATGAAAACTTATGAAGAGCATCGCATGAATATTTGGTATGCGGACGAGGCTTGGCAGTTAAGAGTCACTGCCTGTTATTCCATTACAATTCTTTGAATACAAAAGTCAGCCTTATGAAATATATGGCATTTCTGTGAGAGTTATTTTAATTGAAAAACAATTTCAATTTCAGATCGCGCAATTTTACTGCGATCGTATTCTGCGGCTATGGTGTGGCCAAGTCGCGATTTAAGCTAATACTTTATTAGCGAAACAAAAAGGTTTCTCAAAGTATTCGCATTAAAATAAACCAACTAATATATTCTCTTTGTGTTTGTCGATTCCAAAAATACAATACGTTCTAATGAGAGATAGAGAAAGAGATATCTTGTTCTCAAATTAAACGAATATAGTCGAAAACATGATTTATTTTTTAATATGGATAATATATGCAGGTAATATTTTGTTTCTATATTATTACGTTACTGTAGAGCTAGCTGAGCAATGATAAGGAATCATATTAAAGATTACATACAGCACATCTCAACATGCGCCGTTAATTGTTCTTATAGATTTAGAGATCTTCAAACGCTGTGCCGACTAAATTCTTGTGCCGTTGGTTTTACTTCTTTGGTAGCTTGGATAAAATAAAAAATAAAGATTATCATTTCTGTAAATAGGAGCAGTGATTTATAACATATCGTTAGTTAATATATGTTCATAGTTATGTTTCATAGTCTTAAAATATGGAACTCATTATAAGAAAGAAAATGATATTATAATCTTTATATGCCCTCAAAAGCATTAAATAAAGATATCATTATTTATTTATATAACGCAATGTACACTTTTATCTTATGTGAATAATAAGCACACAAAGCTATACCTTTTATTCTTCAAACTATTTCAATTAAAAGAAGACGTATTCAAAAATTCGTATAAAAAAAGCTATTCACAAAAATTGTTTTTATAATTTTACATATTTTATATGTCAAAGCACTCTTTACTTACAATAATGTTTATTTCTGAAAGCATCGGGGCGCTTATATTACGAAAAATATGTATTTAAAAAATATTTATTTTGTGATTTGTACTGATTCTGTGTAACGGTTGTGAAAAAAGACATATTTAGCTTTATTTAACTTTGAAAATATTCCATAAATGTTTGTTTTATATTGAACCGCAACAAATACGATTGTTCTAGAAAAGAAATAATTTAAGGTAACCATACCACATGAAAGAGCGTTATTCACTACAACACATATATAACGTAATTATCTTTGAAATACTTTGGATAAACTTCATGCAAATTTCAAGGCCAAAAATGTGAGTGAAAACTTTTCTGAACACTAATACCGTCTCTTCTAAAAGGCCTCATCCAACGGAGTAGCCTCACTCTTTGTGAGCACATTACGTCACGTCTAATTTACGATAAGAATGGGGGGTACTTTCAGCAACTTTAAGTTGTATTCACATTTACAACATTACACACACATACATATATATATATATATACATATATATATATATATATATATATATATATGTATATATATGTATGTGCATACATATACATATATACATGTTGGAAACTAAAAAACTAGCTATCTTATTTCGTGAGTATTGATACATAATCGAAACCGGTATGTGTCCATAATTTTTGTAATTTGTCTAAATTTATGGTCTTTTTAATCTTCAGAACCAATGTTTGTCTATGTCACAAGAGGGCATACCTATACTCATGGTTGTACATGGATATTCAGGAAAATGCATTCATCGCAGGAAAATGCTTTCATGAAACTCTTTATGTTGTCATTTCAATTTTCATATTTGTGTGTATTTTATTCGCCCAAACTCAGTTCCTAAATAAACGTCCCATCAAATTTCGCGCCTTTTTTTTGGGATGCTAAGATTTTCAGGAAGTTTCCGTAATGTTCCAGAAATAACTTAGATAACATAAAAAACAATTATTTCTTCAAAATTAGATTCTGCCAATAGGCAATAAATATTTTTAGTTAAGTGCTGGTACTGTAGAAATCACTCTAGCTAGCTTCCTTTTTGCTTTTAAAACTACGGCGCATTCCTCGTCTTGCCCTTATATGAACTAAGTTTGCAACCGTTTACTTTCCCAGACTATACTTTTTTGGAATCAGTAAGTAAAAAAATATTAACTTAAAATATTGTTAAATAGTAATTAGGCAAAACATTTCCTCACACTACGCCTAGTGTATACATTATTGTTTATATGTAAATTTTGAGAGTGTAGTATTTGTTCATAAATTGAAATAGTCTCCTAAATTTGAGATTTCAAATATTTATAAATTGAAATATTACAAAAAACCTCATGAATAATTTTAACAAAACAAGTATACATCTAAATTTCTTACGTTTGAGACTACATCAAAAAGTCACAAAAGCAAAATAAATTGATTTGTATGAGGAAAAGCTTACAATTGTACGCAAGCGGATCTTTTCGCGCATATTCCAATTATAAGACAGTTTAAACAAGCACAAAATAACAGCATCCGTCTCCACCAATATTTCAATATTCATTACGGAAAGCAACGGTAAATGGAAGGTAAGTTTAAGAAAAAATCATGGTATAAACGTTTGTGAGAATATTGAAAGAACGGAATGGCGGAAACTTTCGAAAAATACAAAAAATAATTCAATTTATTTCATAAGTTACAATATTAAATTCTTCAAAATTAATTTTTATTAAATAATAGCAAACAAAATAAATATTTAAAACAACTGAAAATATCTGGAATTAAATATGAAATATTCATAAAATATTCATAAAATAGACAATCAGTAGACGATTTTTATCAAAATTTCGGCTTTCAAATTTAATTACAGATTTTTAAAGAAAATTTTGTTTGAGCTGGACTAGCAACAGGAAAAAAAGTCAGCGATTAAACCAATGATGCGTAATAACCTATCGAATTTGATTTGGGCGAGAGCTCTTTGCGAACAGCCAATATTATATTTTATATAATGTATCGTTAAAAGGAAATGGATTTTTTTTGTAATAGTATGCATAATTCATGTGCCCTTTTTCATATAGTTTTTTAAATGAAATAAACAGTTTCATCTTCGTGCCATACGATAATTATATTAAACTGGACAGGAAAATCATATTACCGAAACTTATTTGAGAAACTATGGAAAGTATTAAAAAAGGAGGAGATAACAGAAATAATTACCAATAAAGGTCGCCTAGTAGAAAATAGACAACATCAACTTACTTATGGTTTGCATAGGGTACATCATGTGTTGCATTGGGCTTACATATTATGTTCGTGATAATAGCATTTTTGAGCATATTCTGGATGTATCTTCACCGAGTGCAAATATCGACAATTTCTAGAAATTTTAGTAATGTATTATAAATAGGCATAAGTTATTTTGAAATTGGAATTAAATTAAGGCTTATCGAATACAGAATTTGGAAAAAGAAAAACAAAAGACTGAAATCAAAATCAATCTGACTACTTTAGAATTATTAAAGCAAGACTATGATATGTATTATAATTCCACAACCATTTTCTTTGAAGAAGAATTATTGCACAACTGACTTTTTGAGTTTCGATCGCTGCCTTTTTGGGACTTATTTGTATTTTCATCCTTCTTTTTTTATTTCCCTTATTAATTTTAAAAAAATAAACCCTTATCAAGTAGAACTCATATTTGGAAGGTTAAGTACATACTTAGACGAATAAAAATATTTTCTCACTCAAGATTACAAAGTATTTCTTTCAAACTGTTTTCAAATATTATTACTATTATTATTTTCATTCTATTAATATTTTTCCTAGTATATATTTTACAGGCATCAAAATATCATGAGTGTTTTAAAATATATAAAGTTATAAACTACATAAAAGTAAAACATATAGGACGTTATAGTGGCTGTATATTGAATATTTTATGTGAAAACTACCTGCAAAATATACAAGTTGATGTGATTTATTTATGTAATATTTTATTGCTACACCTATGATTTGAGCAAAATGTAACTTAATATACACCATTTTATTTAACAATATAAAATTCCTCACTTATTACAAAACTGATATTTCAAGTCTTCTTGAAATATGTGTATTAAAGTGCTCCAAATAATATTATTGTATAACAAATATAATTGTTTGTGAAATCAAACATTTTAACTTGAGATTCATAAAAATTGTCAGAAATATTTTATTTACATAGATACATTACAAATTAAAACTTTTCAAAATTCGTATACATTGCTTTAATGTAACAACAACAAAGTGTCCAGTTACTAGATGTGAAGTAATTACACAAATTTATAGTATAGCTATCTACGTCAATAGATGGCACTAAATTTATCATAAACTGCGCAATGAAGTTTTCCACTCGAATACTGATTGGAAAAATGAGCATCGTTAAAGATGAATTGTGGAAATTTACTAATAAAAAACAGAAATATTACGATTTTTAGTGACCAGAGTGTACGACGTTACAATTTACACAGTTAGTTCGGAATAAAAGAAAAATAAACTAAAATTCGTATTCATTATAATCCGACATTAGATATTATTTTACAATATTTACATGTTACCGTAACCTGTAATAATGCAATGGACACTAAAAAATAACGAATATTTTCAAGCTCCGGAAGGTTTGTATAACATTAGAAAAACATCGCAAAATTTAAGCGAACAATAAAATTCAGCAAGGTTATTATATTTTGGTGTTTTTCTTTAAGATGATAAAATTATACAAGAAACCGTTCTAGATTGAAAGCTTAAAAACTAGCTCGTGCATTAAAAATTCGTCGTTCCATTTACTTGCGCATAATTTTCACACCGGAAACAATTATAACTGAGGTCGCTGGCCTATGTAATATTTCATTCCGCTATCTGCGTGATAAAAAAAATACGTGTCCAAATGAAAAATGAGAGAAGTTCATTTGTGATAAGTAAATAGTTACAAATGAAAAAAATGTATATTGAAAAGACAATTTATTAAAAATAGGGCCGTGCATTGATACTGTTATATATAATCACTCTAGCTAGTATAGTAATGTGATAATTTAATTTTAAAATATACTTACAAAAGATGCTTAGGATTAGAATTTATATAATTGTATCACAATTAGACTCTTAGGTCTAATCTATTCTTTCGGGCATAGATTTTCTTAGATATATAAATCTAATTATTCTGGTTGAATGAAAAATTGCAGTTACAATATACTTTAGGTAATTTTAGACACAGAATTCTTTAATTTTTACTTTGATTTAAAACAAAAAAATTGTTCAATTTATGAATTGGGCCTTTTTAGAGATTTTATATAAATGTCCGAAAAAACTTTTATTAGCAACGGTATATTTTGAAATTGGTTTGAATATGATTCCTTACCGTTACTAATATGAGTTTGTTTATCAAACTTAATTTTTTCTTTGCTATAATAACTAGACGTCGGAATTAAAATTATCAGAAGAAGGATGACGGAGCTAAGAACCCAAGTTTATTTGTCAATAATTTTAGACATTTCGGTAGGTGTTTTATTTTCTTTTATTACGTGAATAGCTATAAAGTTTCTAGCAGCAATTCAATTAAGTCGTATAATACTAGAGAGTGACATGCTCTAAAATACACGTGTGCTAAAATAAATATAGCTAAAGGAACAAGTTTGCAATTTTATGTCTTTCATGGATAGAAATATTTTTGAGCATTGTTTTATTTAATGGTATTATTAAACCAACGACTTTGAATAAGACTGTAACTGTAGAGTTATATAAGTCACTGCATTTTTACAATTTGAATAACTATGTACGAGTTGGTACACTATCGGCATCCGCTCTTCAGAAAGGCACCGGTCCACACGCCCGTCGCTTATGCCTGCCATCACAATCCTGCTACTCGCGTAAAAAAGTAATCTTTATTCAATTCAAGTTATCTGATGCACTATCTTTTTCTAACACAGCCAACTTCATTGTATTTTATATTTCTACTTTACAAAACATAGCGTAAAAAGGCTGTTAATAGTTCAAGACAAATGTGGCTTTCATAGATTTGCGCTTTTCACGATTGTACCTACTCTTGGATGGTTATGTAATTACATTACTATATTTTTGTTTTATTGTAGTGTCTATTTTAATAATATATATTAAAAGGGTTTAATTAATAGTTCAAGACAAGTCAATAATCCGTTAATAGTTTAAGACAAGTCATTAACATTAGTTCAGGGATTTGTGCTTTTTGCGGTTGTATTTACTTATGGATGGTTACGTAATTACATTACTATATTTTTGTTTTATTATTGTATCTATTTTAATATAATCTCCGTCTGTTCTTATTATGTTTTATTCCAATTTATGCAGAATTTTATAGGGAATTTATTTCATAAAATACCTTTCTATCAATACAGTTAATATGACGTTCCATATTGATATATATACTTTCCAAACATGGACATTAACAATGAGCGATATCAAATGATTCATTAGTTTCAAATTTATTAATAGAAATGCTTGGAAAACTTTAAAATCTCTATCTATGACAAACAAATTTTTATTGCCATAACTTTGCTTATGCATCAATGCATAAGATATAATTTTATTACCGCAAAATTTTAATGTATAAGAGATAAACTTGCGTTATAATTAATAACACCTTGCTACATATAATGAAAGGAATTTGAGATTAAAATTAATTTTTTTTATGTTGTGTAATAGAAATATAAGTGAACACAAAAGAGGTAGTATAAGCGAAACGTTAATTTCACCTAAAGATTTACGGATTATTTCGCCACTTTACACTATACAGTGCCAGTTATTACAGAAATGCTACCTTTTCTCTCGCACATATTCTATCTAGGTATCCTACATTTCACACATACGCTGCAATATTAATATAAGGTAAATATATCTAAAAATATATTTCTCTTATAGTAAATGATCTAAAGGTTAAGGACAAAATGTAATATTTAAAGAGAGAGGGAGCTGTACAAAAAGTAAATTAAACTTAGAAGAATAGATTAAAAAAAATATATTAGTAATATTATATAATAATTAAATCCCATGCTATGTAATTTGTTTGTATAAACCATAAACGTATTTTAACTAGTAAATATATTCACAATTAAATGAAACTACGTGATTATTAGTATTATTTCTACTTTCTTTAATTTCTTTACCACTACCTAGGTTTCGTTGTATTACAACATCTTCAGGTGGGATTTTAGTTTATTATAGGATATTATCCATCTGACAATGTTGTAATACAACGAAACCTAGGTCGTGGTAAAGAAATTAAAGAAAGTAGAAAAAATACTACATCACGTAGTTTCATTTAATTATGAATAATGAATTTCTACAAAATTAACGCCAATTATATTCAATATTAGTAAATATATTACTAAAGAACTCATTGACACTAGTCAAAATAGAAGATATATCAAAGAGAGATATATTGTTATCAATTGAAAAGTTCCCATAACCATGATGCTCTCCGACATCAGATACTCCAAATTAAAATAAGAAGTCAATTAAGACAAATCAAGCCAAACCAAACTAAATTCGTTAACGGATATCCATTAATAAGTTCGACCAAATAACGTTCGTTGTATGACCCACTCCTTTCTCTTCGATTATATAGGACTAATGATAGCATATTATTGCATTATCTTCAGAATATAAATATATATATATATATATATATATATATATATATATATATATATATATATATATGTATATATATATATATATATATATATTTATACATGTATATTTGTGAATATATACACGCACATCACACGTGGTTGAAAATCAATCATTTTAAACAACCTTAAATTTAAATATATCACATAACATGAAAAGTTAATTTACTCTTTTAATTTTTACATCATTATATGACAATTCGAATTTTATTTAAAAGGTTTCATTGCAAACAGTTACCACTCCAAAACGTGGATTCCTAAATATATTACTTGATAATGAGAAATTTAAGCCATAGGAAATATTTCAGAATTAATTATAATAAAATTCTCTCAATTACCATTTGAATACGGATTTTTCCTAAGTGCACTGTGGTTGCATGATCTCTAAAATATCTTATTAGACGGACATTTATAGGTAGTAAACATCAAACTAAGTAAAATAAAAATTTAGAGGATTAAAGACGCTGCATCGTCGAGGGTATTGTCCCTTTGCTTAACCATGGATTGGTATGAGTACGTATTATCACATATAAAGAACATTTTTCCTAAAGTAATTTTTATTAGAGAAGTGATTGATATTCGCTATATTTGCACCAAGAAAAGGATTGACTTTTCGGTCTTCTCCAGATGGAATGATTTTATATAGAAATCGATAGGTAATTCACAATTTAAATAAATTGAATTAAGAATGTCTAATAGCTTTAAAGCTACATGTATCTGACGGAAATCAGCGTATGCAGATAAAAAATAATAATTTTTCTTTGGTTTCCTATCTTATTATAACTAAAGCCACTAAAAATATTTTATGTGGTTTCATGTATGCGGAACAGTATTTTTGGAAATAAATTAAAAGTTAGAACTTCTGTGCCAAATTAAGAAAAATAGCCATTGATAAAGTTCACTAATTTTATACTAACGTTAAAAAATAATTTTGAAACCAATTAGTTTATAACAATTTCCTTTGCTAAACAAAAAGACCAGACTGTACTAAATACTCATAATTATAATTATTTTGTAGTGTAATTGTTGAATATTGAATATATTTGGAGTTAATTTTGTAGAAATTCATTATTGACAATTAAATGAGACTATGTAATGTAGTATTATTTCTACTTTCTTTAAGTTCTTTACCACGACCTAGATTGCAATACAACGAAACTTAGGTCGTGGTAAAGAACTTCAAGAAAATATAAATAATACTACATCATATAGTTATATTTAATTGTCAAAAATGTAATCATGTATAATAAATATGTTCGTGAGAAATAAATTAATTTTAGGTAAATTTTAAATTATTTCAGAAGAAATCTGTAGTATTCGTTGTATTCAAAATGTATTTATTGGAGCTCCATTCTATCTATAGATGTCACTCGTGTTTGTCTTTTATTATTTTCCACTGTTTTTTGAATAAGTTTTTCTTTTTCACAGAAGAAGAAGTTAGGTTACAGCATTAAAATTGAAAACTAATAAATAGAATAAATGTTAAAATACGTGTTTTATCATTGTATGTAGTACAATGACCATAAATTTTCAACGGGCATCCTTTGTTAAAGATCCAAGATAATAGAAAGTATATGATTAACTCTATAATATAATGTCCAAAACAGCTTAATTTTCTATAACACTATCATGTTATGTTATGTTTACCACAAAATAAAATGTTTCAAAAGGTGTAGCGATGTGACTTTTATAAATAGTGCAGACATTACATACTACATTATACAAATTGATGTAATTACTATAGACTCATTCTGCTTATATACTAATAATTTAGCCTATGGTATTTAGGTAACCTGTGTATTATAGAATACCTGGTGATAGTTAAAATAAACTTACGATGGTTAAAATAAAAACGGAGAAAATTCACGTAACGCCATTAATTATAAGAAAAATAAATTTAAATGAATTGTCTTTCAATTCTTAAACGGTACAAATAGTATATAGTACAAGTTTACAAAATACAAAAATAAACAATAGGCAAACGCTAATTATACTAATAAATGAGACATCACAAAGGCACTCAATTTCTTTTAATACGTTTCTTACTAACAAAAAAATACGAATGGAAGCCCATCTAAATAAAAGTCTCGAAACTAATCCGCCATTATCACCAATATTCCTGTGTCTTTTTTACGTTAAGTTTATGATGAAAATAATACAATTATAAATGTAAATTTCTCTATAACTATTAAGATGAACTTAATTTGGTTTATTAGGGTTTCCTACCTCAAAATAAATAATGGAACGCCTGTAAGATCATATACGTATTCGCCTTTCTCTGCCCCACTCGATTTTTATAGAAACTGTATGAGATAGATATATGCAATTCGAAACAGCAAAGGATCATTCATCATATGACCGTTGATGTGAAGAATTAATTTCCAAAATATTTACATAGTAATTTGAAACAGGGAAAATTATATATATACATAGACATATATATATATATATATATATATATATATATATATATATATATATATATATATATAGTAATTCACTACATTTCAAAACTGTAAAAGGTATGCTAGGTAATATTAATACGGTGAAAAATAATTTATAAATAATGTCACAGAATCACTTTTTTGGCTTAAATGTTTAAACTATTAACTATATATTTAAATATGTGTATAATCTCTCTTCAACTTTTACTTACTAGGATTTTCACACACAAAATAATTTTGTAAACTGAATATAAAATTAGAATATAGAATGATTTATCTTGACAAAACCAAAAAGAAATAACAAAAACTTGTAAAATTCTAGCACTAATCTAGTTGGGTTTATTAGATTCAAAGGTATTTTTCCCAATTTTATGAATAAAACTACATATTATTTCAACTGCATTTTAAAATACATTAATTTTTCTAAAAGAAATTTAAATAGCCTTGATTTATTTTTAATACAGTAATGCAGAGGAATAATGATGCAGAAGAATATTTATAATATTTGAAATAGCTCGATCAGTCAAAATGTTGATAGTTTCTAAATTAAAATTTCAACTGTTGAAATTGCAGTGAATTAAAAAAAAAACAATAAGAGCGTCACAAGAATAGACGTGTATATGCAAGCTTAAATTAAACGTCAAGAAGTATGACAATAAAATGATAAATAAAGTATCTCAGAGCCGACCAAAGACATTACGGCGGAGCCATGTTAAAATATTCGAAGAAAAGAGCTTCTTACGGTAGGTTTAATTATTTCAGAGTGATTAGATAGTTAATTTTCTGAACGCTGTCGGTTCAATTACAATAGCAATGCTATAATTTTCAAGACTTAGATTAGACCATATCAATCATAATTGACTAAGGACGTATCCACAAAATGCGGCAGCCTCGGAACGAATACTTCCTAGTCGTAAACTCAATAGTACACGCGTAGAGACACCGCTTGTTAGTATAAGATTATTTATACTAACAAGCGTCCAACTAGAGGTCCATGCAACTTGAACGCTTACATTATATTATACCTAAAACGAAAACATATGTTTTATATTTTTTGGTAACCACTTTTATTTGTTTTGAAAAATTTGAAATTACATTGATACCACGATATAAAATATTAGTACGATGTTGGTTTTTATTCGAATTTTATCCATTGACAGGCCAGATAATCAGAATGTCGTATACTTGGTTTTATCTTTCATGTGCTGCTTTGTGGAAGCAGTAATAGATCATGACTAATAATTAATTGCTACTCTTATTTTGTCTTTTGACATATACTTTGGTTGGTCAAATTGACTTTTGTCTGTCAATAGAAAACACAATGTAAAAATATAATCCTCAAATGTCATGTTTTTAACCACGATATAAAATATTAGTACGATGTTTGTTTTTATTCGAATTTTATGCATTGACAGGCCAGCTAATCAGAATGTCGTTTACTTTGATTTTATCTTTCATGTGCTGCTTTGTGGAAGCAGTAATAGATCATGACTAATAATTAATTGCTACTCTTATTTTGTCTTTTGACATATACTTTGGTTGGTCAAGTTGTCTTTTGTCTGTCAATAGAAAACACAATGTAAAAATATAATCCTCAAATGTCATATTTTTACGTGAACATGTATTTGATAAACACAAAGTGACTTCTCTAATATTGTCTAAAGCTGCTGACTGACTTCTTTTCTCTGTTTTGTCCAATATGTGTGTAGTCAAGAAATAAATAATGTAGTATGTATTTTATAGAACTAATTGAATTATGCGCCAACGTTAAATATAACAATTAGAGATCCAGCAACCTTAGTGCTGGATCTCTAATTGTGATATGATGACTTTCTAAAAATAGATCATTTTGTTGAAAAATACAGCATTTTTCTCTTTCATTTATTCATATCCAGGGATAATGGCTCAAAGCTACTACTAAATTATATTTAAAATAATACGCATATCGTATGGCATCGCATATCGTATGCCATAAATTATCATAATACTTAGTAATTACTCTCAAATATTAAAACCTACCATAAAATCTTTTTGGACTTTTGCATGTCTCTTATTCCAAGTTCATACAGGCACTTGAAAGAATCACAAATCTTTGAACACAAGACACTGCAGATAAAACAAAGTGGTTCTTGATTTATTTTCTGATAAGTTATCCATCTTTAAAAGATAATTGTAAGATTATTACACTCAAATTACTACATTCAATTACGTCAAATTTTCATATCTCTTTTCAGTTAGTAATTGTCTTTAAAACATAGCCTATATTATATCAGAGCCAACAAAATCCTCCAGTAAAACTTCACTGAAATCCTTTCAATTGTTCTTGTGTGGTGTTTGAAAAAACATTAGGAAGACCTACATTTTGAAAAGAAATATTTTTGTGTTATGTGCTGAAATAACTGTGTTCTTAACGTATGCAAGAGATCGACTTAATTTTTATCAAAAATATAGATAGAGAGTCGGGAAATAATTTAGTATATATCTCATGACCAAATATGTTTAGAGGCGTGATTGTGGAGAGGTGTAGTTTTTTGATACATATTTACTAAAAATTGTATCACTCCTTCAATCCCTAAATCGGAGTGTAATATTTTTGTTTTCGTTGTCATTTCTATCATTGAGTCACAAAAATAAAGGCTTAGTATTTCGTCGTCTTTAATAATTCTTGATGACACTGTTGGCCTTAATTTTTTTTGTAAGTTTCAAGCTATAATCATAATTCACTATTGTGCATTTCTATATATATGTATATGCAACTCGATTCAATCCAATTTTAAAACCAATATTCTATACGCACATTTCACCACTCGTACAATAAACACATTTCTAAAACCAGTAAAGATTTCTATGAAAATATGTAGAATACAATAAAATAGATCTTTCTACAAAGGTACAGATCTTACATATTACAGGCTATGTACTGTTTTCACAAAACGCGTTTTATGACTTTTCGATTCAAATCAACTCTATATGAACATCTCTTAGATAGTTTGAACCTGTTTACCTAGCTTTCTAAAGACATTACGAATTTATTTACCAGCTGAACTCTCAGAAGCTTTGTTTCGTCACAAGTTTCGACGCAAAGGAAGATGTACGTTGTATCAAGTAAATTTGGACAGAACGGTTAAACTGTCGCCAAATATTTGGCTGTTGTCGAAGCAAGAAGCGTTATAGAAGCCTCCAGAAAGGGAATTTAAAATTTAAACTGTTATAGTCAGGCTTGTATTTAATGCTATTCACGCACAACTCAGAGTAAATTACAAATTTAAAACATATAAATTTTAATTATTTCATTATGTGAGCCTCTATCAAAGTACACAGATTACCTTTAGAACTTTTATGTTCAAGGTTCTTGCTAAATGTTTAATATGAGAATTAATTAATCTTCATCTTTTATTTATTATCTTGCCTTTTTGTATAATCAAAATGCTTTCAAACATATTTCTCAGCTTAAAAACCCTTCGAGGCAAAACTCACATTTACACATGGCGTATTGCTATTCCGAATTTCATATTTCTATTTTCAAACGATTTCTGTAAAAATCTGGTGTGATAGGAAAACAGATGGATACGTATTAATCTTACAAAGTAACAAGGGTTCTATTATTCTTTTGAGGCAGGGAATCCAAAAAAAAAATCAAATGAAATTCATTATCTTAAATCGAAAGAACTTCAGAATCGTAATTATTTGATTTTCAGCATAAACCTAATTGTAAAAAATGACACAGGAATATGGACGAAAATGGCTCATTAGTTTTCCGACTTCCCCATTTAAGTGGGTTACCATTCGTATTTTTATGTATATAGGAAACGTTTTGAAATGTAATTAGTTTCTTTCCAATGACTTTTTATAGTATTTGTTTTATGACGGCCATCATTGCGTTTACCTTTTGCTCATTTTTATTTTTTATTGTAAGTTCTTGCTCTAAGGTTTAGTGCGATTTTCACAACTTCAAAATAAAAAATCTATTCATTTAAGGTTTCGTCTTATAATTGATGTACTTTAACCGTCTATTGTAGATATATAAACACCATCGACTTACATATTAGCCATATTATGTATGTTTTCTTCGGTAAATTTATTGGTATAATTTATTGTGTTATGTCTATTTAATTTTTAAAAGTTTGTTATTCAAATTAATGTTATATATATATATATATATATATATATATATACATATAAAAATTTTTTTTTTTATATATATATATAAATATATATATATATATATATATATATATATATATATATATATATATATGTATATATATATATATATATATTTCTGCCTGCACCCTGAAAATTTGAAATGGCATAGTTACTTTAATATCGATATTTGCTTTTATAGTATCATTTTCATTTTCTAGTCAAACTATTGAAGGATTAGAAAAATATATTTATGAAATATTGTCTTTATCCGAAATGCTTGGACACTCAGAATTTTATAGAAAACAATTAATAGTGCACACGCACGTAATCATATCTTACAAAAATTTTATCACCTAAACTGCATAAAATCCACCACCTCCGTCATGGGTTTTTGAAAAATGCTTAAATTTGCTTTATATTTTTTACTTTTTGGATATAAATGGAAACATTTCTTTGCCACAAAACGTAGCGACACTCCCTGGTGAGCTCACACCATAACACTTATCGACGAAAAACCGCCGATTAGTTCCAAATATTTTGCAGAAAACCGTGTCTAAATCGGTAAAACCGTTTAAGAGATAAATGGGAACATTCGTTTGCAACAAAATGTTTATTGCGGCGCTCCTTGGTGGAATTTATTTGGTAGGCATCTTTAGGACAAAAAATATATTCAAAGTGTAATTTAATATCAAAATCAATCCACCCACATACGGTTTTTACGTGCTCTCATGTTTAGACAAAACATTGTCTGCATTGGAATTAATCCAAGCAAACTTATTCCAAAACTCATTTCAAAAATTTTCTTGCATTTGACTGTGGATAATCAAATTAAATTACAAATTTACATAATCACAAATAAAATTTTTATTTATATCACAGACATATACCAAACTGAACGTAAGTAGGGTTATCAGTAAAAACGACGTTGATGAAATTCAGATGCAGTATAAATATGCACAGAAATGACCTCAAAAGCGCGAAATATTTTCGCTTCAATAGAGGTGCCCCTTACTGACAGAGCCCTTGTCGCTACAGCTTATACTGTAATAATTTTTTTTTTCATTAGATGATAGGGACTAATATTGGATAATGAGCAAACTTGCAGAGTATTTGGAAATAAAATATGTTAAAATAAGCTTAATAAATTCGAATTTTTCGCAAAATAACTTTAAAACACATGTTGCACTGAAAACTTGAAAGAAGTATGCTAAACGCACTTGATGAAATTAGAAATACTTTGGAGGAAAAAAATATTTTCATGTGATTATATTACCGCTTGGGACTATCTAAATTTGACAATAAATGAGATACCGGGTCAACTTAATTATACCTAGTGCGCTTACACATAGTTCACAATTATTTAACAAAGACATACAAAATGTTTCTAACAAATGATCAGATATTAAGCTAGATATAATGATTTATATGAGAAAAATGGTGGATAAAAATAAACGCCATCTTGAAATATAACTTCAATTAGTGGTTTTAATTTTGATATTTGAATGGATATACGAGATTTCATACACCTATTCTTACAGTCGAACTAAAATAATTAGCACTGCAATATTACTAAATTCTAAAACAATTCTAGAACAAACATGTATACAACATATTGCAACTGTTATAATTGAAACCAATCCGAATATTCACTTACTACCCGAACGAGAATTACTCGTACATTCAGCTTGGATGAAGAACTATACATTTTTGTGCAATTATTTTATAGCGAATGGCAAGGCAAGTAGATCTCCTGAATGAAAAAGGCATCTATCTCTCTGTGTGTAATACATTAATGGAATTCTTTGATGTATGGTGGTCAGGCTTTTACGTGCAAGATGAGAATGAGGAGTGTACTTAAAATAGCGGTGAAAATAGTTACTCTAAAAATTTTTATTTCAAACTGTATTAAAATTGTATATATTTAAAGTTTTAATCTAAAATCAATCGTTAACGTATTTTTTTCTAAGTAATTCCTTAAGTCTACTCCATCTTCAAACATAAAAGTCCCTGGAAATTTTTTTAAGGTGTGTCCACAAAATTGCTTAAAACAATCAAAGTAGTTATATTTTAATAAAATGTAAGTTTTTCGAAAATATAATTAATAAAATGTAATTATTCAAAAAAATATCCTTATGCTTTTTATTTCTACCACGAAAATTAATTCGACATTGTTTTTTCTAGCTCAAAAGTATTTAAACATTGTAAATTATAAATGAATTTATAATCTCTTTGCATCTACTGATATAGACGAATATTATATAAATATATATTTGAATAATCTATGTAATTCGTCGAACTTATTCGAAATTGTAGTTTTAAGACTGGGTAAAGTATGTGCTTATCATAGTTCAATTAATATACAGCAATTTAACGGAATAAATGTATATTCCTTTCCTACAATATTTTTTAGTGTGATATATTAATATTCATACCCTAGAATTACAAATTCGCTGACTTTCATATAATGTACTCCCTTAAAATACGGATTCTAATATTTAATTACATTTTTGAGTTATATTAAAAAATAAGGGACAATTTTAAAGTTGCATAAATGCATCTGATATTGCATGTCGTATTCTTAAAATTGTAGGTCAGTCCAGGTTGCAAATGTTGTAATCCGTTCAATTTCATCTCAGTCCGTTTAGTGCAATCTGTTTAATCCAATTTGAAACTTATGGAATTTACTCGTGTATATAATTTTAAGACTCGGTGTAACATTTGCTCCTCCAGTTTAAATAATCATTGAAAACTTAATAAAAGAAACACAAATTTTAGTGTTTAATTTTCTCTTAATGGAATAAGTTCATTTCTTACAATTAAAATATTTGCTGACTCCCATCTAATGCAACCACTTGTAACTTTAATTTGCATTAAAATATCTAATATTGGATTTCTCATCCTAAAATATGTAGCTTAGTTCACGGAAAAAATATTTATATATTCTTAAGTTTAACTACAAACAACTTTAAAATCTTCATTCTCTATATAATACAGTAACGAATGTATATATGAAGAAATTTATATTTCCACTCGCCCATCTTCAAAATTGATATTTATGAAAGGTTTCAAAAGCTTTTCAATAAGTGCTGGCGATAAAACAAGTTTCAAAGGAATTTAGATATTCCGTATGAAAGTTGTATCGAACTTTACGCGAAAACTGGTGTCGTGAGGTAAAATGTTTCCTTTACCTTCAACGGGCATGAAATATGCGCTTTATGATTGTATTCTGAGAAACATCCGACAAGCCTTTTATATTTACATTTTTTAATATAGTACAAAATTATCAGTAAGACATTTCCGAGATTAGTATCAACACTCTTAGTTATTTTGTGAGAAAGGTGGTTTTAAAGGTTTTTTTTTAAATGTATTTCAGAAAAATAATTATGTAATTTTGCCAATTATAATAGAAATGTTGTATAGTCTAAATATTGAGAATAAAACATGATTTAAATGGTAAATAGCAAAAAATAACACAATGCGTATCTGGAACATAAATGGTTGAAGAAGGGTGGTGAAGGGAACACATTGCACGTCAATGTAAAAGTTAATATTTTGCAAACGCAAGTTTAACATAAAGAAAAGTTATAGATCTATTAAATTATTACAAAATTCGCTCCTAGTATATATATATATATATATATATATATATATAGGCAAATTCGTTAAGGGATTTTTTAATATTTTTTTGTATTAATTACATACTATTTCAGGTCTCAATATGAAAAACCTGCTTGAATAATTTGATGCGCTCTGATCTGAAATTGCAAAAATTATGATGTGAATAACTAATGGATACTAGGTCGAACGGAAATAATATACTACAATATGATGTCCCACCATGTTTCACTATGGAACAATAAAAACCATTTTTATTTACAAGTTACTTATATTTTTTTTGTTTAATTTAATAAACATGCACGTATGTTATATGTTTATTTGTAAAATAAAGTCCAGCGCTTTATTCAAAATCTGAATAAACTTTTCATAAAATTATATTTTGTATCCTATCAAACATGATTAAGTCCACCACGTAATCTTATTTACTTGAGTTACTAATATCTTTATGTATTGAATGTTTACTAATTTATTTCTATTATCAACGTTCGATAGTTATGATAGTTACATTGAATTTGCATGGCTGCTTTTTGAAAATCTTATAAAAACTATATTTTCTTATACACTGAAGAAAAATTGAAAAGGAACTTTTGCCTTTGTCTTAATTACTTTATTTCCTTGTAAATAATGGGTCACGGCAAGTTCATGTCGATACAAAAAAAGAAGAGATACGACTAAATAAAAGGAACTTTGAAGACATCTTGCAGACGCAAATGTATTTAAGGAACATCGGACTCTTTAATTATATTTTTACTGTAAAATACATATTATTCAAATTATTTACTAGGTAAAAATATTAATACGATCTATGGGTGTACCCTTAAATATAAATATATAAGGAAAACGCGTAAACAAGTACTATTCATGCCTGATAATTTTACTTATATATTTGATTAATCAATTTATCAATTGGTTAATCCAATTAATCAATTTGATAAATCTGTTTAATATTTTTGAAAAGTTATTACAATTTTTCACGTAAATAGTGGCAAAATTTATATTAATGATAAAACAAGATACTTATGGATAAAACTCGGGTAACACAAATGCGGTTGCTATGATACTCGTTCAAACTCAATTTAAAATGGATTTAATTGTAAGGGATCTTTAAACTTAAGCATTTAAATATGCTAATAACAATGTTTAACGTTAATATAAATTTGAGATGAGGAACTTTATATATCTTTAATAAAATTGGAACTCCTACCGATTGGTTAAGTAGGAAGAAAGCATAATTCTTCCAAACTTGGTTTTACATAAGGCCTGATCATCTTATCTTCAAAATCAGGTAATGTGGCAATATTTTCATTCTGACCCTATTGTAAAATTCTAATTGACGTACTGGTATTTAAAGTTCCGTTAAACTTATTTAAGTATTTATAAGCGATGACATCAACTTGTATACGGCACCGGATTCAAATTTTATAGTGGAAGGCAAGCTATTAACATAAACAGAGGTAAATTCTATTTTCATTCTGAACTTATTATAAATACTAACTGACCTATTGTTACTTAAAGTTGCGTTAAGCTTATTTAAGTATTTATAAGCGATAACATTAACTTTGTATACGGCACCGGATACGGATTTATAGTGAAAGGCAAGCTATTAAGGTAAACAGAGGTAAATATAACCTGATAAATTTCATTACTTAACTTAAATGTATTTCATATCATCCTTGAGTAATTCAATGACACTGAACGAAAATAATTTTTGATGCCGACAGACCATATAATTATAACTATTCACAGATAAAATGAAATTATTTATTAGGAGTGTAATATTTTTTACTGTTATTTTTATTGAACAATTATCCATTCACTGACATATAGAATTTTAACAACATGTACGTTTACAGCTGTTGGTCAACACATATATTATTTTTCACTTCCTTAGCTTTGCGTTCAGGTAATAATCCATATCGAAAATCAAATTCTCCTCCAAAAAAAAGAGCATACAGTACTTATAAAGTCTTGATCAACGAAGAAATACACTGTGCCAAGGTTACAACAACCAATAGATCTTCATAAATCAGCAAAATACAAATTGTTTGTCCAAACTGTGAAATTTCATTTAACTAAGTTGAAATCCAAAATAAAGTAAAAAATTGCATCTATGACCAAACTAATTTCCACTTGGAAAAGACACAGACTTTGAAATATTTACCAGGTAAGGTAATACTTCTAGGCTATTTGATTTTCGTACTTGAGTCAGGTCAGGTTGACGTGAGGTCAAGGATGAAAAAAAAATCGCTGTATAATTAATTATTTAAAAAAACCCATTGCGCCACTTATAGTTGCATTCTACATGTATAAAGCTTTATTAAAAAACAAAAAAAATCACCGTCTACATTTACTATAGAACAATTGCCGCTATATTTAGTGAAACGTAATCCTGTCCTAAATTCAATGATCAGTCATAAACTGCAACAAGGTGCTAAAGAAGTAAAATTTACCTCCGGGAACTACACTCTCCAATTAACACTTTTTGTGAGTTTTATAAATAAAAACACATGTGTTTAAATATTAACTTTGTCATTTAAAATTAACACTAATACAACCTAAACTATATTATAAATGACGATACTTTATTTCAAATTATTTAAAAATTCATTACTGAATATACACTTAGAGAAGAGTTTTAATCTCTAAAAATCCTATAGTATATATCAAACATAATACGTCGAGCCAAAAATAAGGGAGAGAGCACAAAATATAAAGGCAAAAGCCAAAATGAACACTGTTTCCACTGAAGCTTTCGTAAATGAACTCGTTAACTTTTAATATATTTCTCGTAAATACAAAAAAAAGGAAAAAGAAACAGGTCTAGAATAAAAAGTGTAACATGTAGCCCATTTTTTTCTACGGAAATTCCTCACACCATTTATTTTTCTCCTGCCCTGTTTCTTTTCGTAAGCAATTATAAATGAATTTCAGGCCCCCGCTTCTATAATATTACGTCTAGTCATGGGCGTAATGAAAATGTATGAGTGAAGAAAAGCAATCTTCGAATAAGCAAATTGAAAATAAATTGCCCTGAACTTTCAATTATTCTTTAACAATTTGTGTCGCAGAAAGTAAACCTCAGGAAAGTTTTAAATTTTAACCAAAGATGAAAACGTGTATGGAGAAAGTGAAACACTTGTTATAGCAGATAAGTGTTCTCAAGTAGCCGATTATATATATGTATGTATATATATATATATATATATATATATATATGTATATGTATATATACATATATACATATATATATATATATATATATATATATATATATATATATATATTTATATGTGTGTGTGTGTGTGTCTGTGTTTGTGTATTTATATAAATTAACAAAAATATTTTATTATCTTATTGAAGTGATAGTCGAAATACTTTCTAATTTTTTTGAAATGTTAACGAATAAATGGGGCAGAATAATGTGAAGACAACAAATTGTTCCAATATGATGGACAGAAAAAATATTCAATATTTGGTTTCAGCTAAGAAATAGCGAAGTCTAAAAACCTTATATACCTTTATATTATATTAGTATGGTAACATATATTCAGATATACACGTACAGAGATATAATCTAGCTGATTCAATTGATGTTTTTAGATTGCGTCTCTCATCGTTCCTAAGTGTGTGGATAGACTGCATTTATATTGAAACTTCCTAAATACGAGTATATCTTGCAATAGGAGGTTTTCATAAGCACTTATTAAACCAATTACAGAAATTAGTAATACATTTGACCCAGTAAACTAATTATATTGCCTACTCCACAATACGGATGAACTATTAGTGAATTTCTAATACAATATATTCTGAAGAAAAATTGATATAGTTTTCTAGAAATTTTTATTGGATATTTTTAATCCCGGAAATTTAAAACCTATAACAAATAAGTAAACATTACTAGTTAACAAGGTAAGCTATATTAGAAAATATTACTAATTAACATTTTAAGCTAATTTGGGAACAATTCTCTTTAATAAAAATATGCACTTCATTCACTTGCATATAATTATATTCGACCATATCCAAAACGATAATTAAGGATATTGTGCGCCGATCCATAAATCTTAAAGTACAGAAATCAATCTAATGAACCTTTTTATATTTTATCCAACCTCGATATTTATCATCTTTAGTAAATATATTTTGAATAATATATTTATAGGGAAATTTTAAAAAAATGTGAATGGTTATACTTGTTAAATTTATGCTGAATATTATTCTAAAGTCTTGAAGAAATTGGCAATGAGAATTTTAGTACAAAAATCAATTAATGCACAAAAATTGCCTAGTTACCGTACTCGCCGAAGTACAAGTCAAATTAGATAATGTAATTACGGCAGTGATTCTAAAGTTTAGATAATCATGGGACTGCATTTAGTTTATTTTGTTAATACTTAGTTATACGCAAAGTTTATTTGATTACCTTCAGGTTTGCTTCAAAAAAAAATAGCGTTTTGGCTAAAAAATCCATACACAATTACCGCATCCGACACGTTTGGTCAAGTTCGTATTATGACACGACGCGGAAATATATGTCACATTGAATAAAAGTATTTAATAGTAAAACTATTTTAAATCTACAATGTATGATACAATGTTTTTTTGTTATTGATGAGTTATCAATAACAATAAAATTGATAAAATTTCGGTGCCATGTAATTCTTTAGAAGCTCCAAAATTCCAAACATATTTGGTGTATTTACTAAATATTAATTTCAATAAGATTCATTTGCAATAAGATTCAGTTGTAGGTTAATCTTTACAAATTGCACACCTGAAAATATTGTCATAGAACAAAACCTAGATCGTGGTTAAGAAACTAAATAAGGTTAAGAATGGAAATAACACTGCATCATATAGTTTCATTTAGTTGTGAATAAAAATTAAATGATACTGAATTACCACAAAATTAACGCCAAATAATATTAACTGCACTTTCTAATAAACAAAGTTTTTAAGCCATTTAATTTACGTTTTGCGCCTATCGGATCCATTTTTGGAGTAATTATGCCTCTTTCATTAAAAAAATTAACTGTCGCACGTTTTTGGCGAATATAACTGTAGAATTTGAAACATTATTAAACAGATATATAAAATATTACTGATATAATAAATTTGTTGAATTTGTCTTTCTAAAAGATTAAAAGTTTAATTATAACCATAATATAAATTTCGATATAATTACATAAAACAGGTATATAGCATTGCAAAGACGAAAGCTTCCTTCTATAATTTCTAGTCATCAGAAATGGTTAAGGTACCATACACATATTTTAATTGAAAATTGGATATTTCATTCAAAAGTGAATATTTTCTTAATAAATTTAAAACTGAGGCTATCAATATATTATTCCCCTTTCAACGACTCTTCATATTGAAAAATTATTTTCTCTTTTCCGAACGAGATAAATTCGGTAACGTTTTACATTTCGTAAACATATGATTAATTTCATATAACTTATCTAGGACACCTTGATGTATATATTACAATGTTATTATAATACATTTAATGTAGTTCATATAAACTAATAATATACCAGGATCCATTTAAAATTAATTATTAAGAAAGCAATTTTAAATTAATTAATATTTACATTTTGCAATTATGACCTTTTTCCACGATTTGTTTAATTCGAAATATTGTTCATATATTTTAAAACTTTAATATAGTAAAAAAATCTAAACCGGCATTGGAACAACAATGACCATGTTCCAAATTTATAAAAATCCTAAATACCCGGTAGAAATGTAAAATAAAATCTTATATTCAAAATATATTTTTTCAGAAAACTGAAATAATTACTGCGATACTACGTAAAATAATTATAGTTCCGATGGCGATCTAACATTTGCACGTAAAACAAAATTAATTCGCTTTTATGTTTTTTCAATATTGCTTCAAAATCTTTTCATATTGATTTATATTAAAAGTAAACAACACTCCATAACTCAATATGATTGAACAGATACACCAAGATTTTATAAATAATAATTACAATCTATCACGAGCACATAACGTTGCGTCATTAGTAATTCAATCAAAACTACATTTAAGTTTCCAAATCCGCCGGAAGTAATTTTCGTTATATGATGAATGATTTTGAAATACAAGTAAACATCAAAAAAACAAAGTTTTGGAAATTCTTCTGATTGAAGAGAAAACAAAGCTTTAGAAATTTTTCTCATTGGAACGTAATTTGAACCTGCGACGATACAATTAATTATTGCATATCTACTTCCTGTTAAGGGAACAATTTTGTTTTACTATTCATACTTAAATACTACTAAAAGGTAATTTTCATGTTTCTAACCCGATAACTTACTGCGCTCATACAACCAATACCTTTTATCTATACTTACAATCTAGAAGCGAATTAAATAGGAACTCTCAAGTTTCCCAAAGGATTCAACTTTTCAACCACCCGATCGCGATCACAATTGTTTATAATTATCTTTCATAGTTCTAGTATTTTATAGTTTATGTTTTGAGATCTTATTACATATTATTGTTATTCTGTTGGATTCACAGTTAATTTATTCGGCCAATAAATTTAAATTCTATTAAGCCATTACTTCTTTGTCATTATAAATAGATTACTTGTGATTTGACCATAATCTTTGATTAATAAAAAAATAAGTAAATAAATAAATATAAACAACTTGATTAAAAGCTATCATTGAATAAATAACCAGTGTTTGATTCAGATTTGAAAAGGCCAGTGTTAGAGACCAATGATAGATAAAAATCGAATTGTGATAATTTTTATAAAATATTTTTTTTTGGTTGTAAAAAAAGTAACTTAATTTCTTTTTAAAATTTGTCTACAAAGAGAATAAAAATAATTATAAAATTTCTGATTTAAATAGAAGATAAAAAAAAATGATAAAAAGGAACAAACGAGTATCACACAAGAAAGAAGTCAAAATTTGCGCCAAAATTATCGCACATTATAATACCTATCGATTCAAAAATCTAACCTATACCACAAATTGTAACATGACGAAATATCTATCAACTTAAAATTAAGTTATACTAAACACAATTATACTTATGATAAATCATTTAATGCAAGGAAATAAAAATTCACCGCAAAACACATGCAATTCTGACGACAGCGGCGCATAGTGAGACCGAAATCGGTATAATGGGCGAATTTTTAAAAGAGCAAGCAATTTCATGATCAATGTTTTCAGGCTTAGCCGCCATTGAAATAAGAGAAAGAAGGTTTACACTGGTAAAAGACGAACCTATATTTTAGTTTCTAATGAAATAAACTGTATTAAGTATATTTTTGATAGTGTCAATGATCATATAATTGAAAGCTCTCAGGAGGCCTATAGGTTACAAGGATTTGTCACGCGACATTCACAGACCGTGATTTCCATAATATATGGTATACCTATATGTGGTGTATTGTGATCTTGTTTATTTCTTTAGTCCGTAGTATCTTTAAAACAAATGCACTCATCTGGTCTCCATATAAAGTAAGTTACATATTTATACTGGGGGAATTATCAAAAAATTTAATAGATTCTGACATAAAAGAAATTACTGGTATTATCTTCATTTGTTTCCATTAGATTCTTTGATGGGCATGGTTGGATACAATTTATTTCAACTCCGACATACTGCTTCTGATAGTGTATTTTTAAAATTTATTGAATAATTATATTTTCCACCGTCGGTCTAGGATTTGGAAACGCTTTATGCTCTTGGCTATTACATAGAGGACGGAGTTTATTTCAGCTGCCTAAAGAGCGCACGAATATCCTGCTGTGTTCACTAATTCTTCAAGTACTTATGTTAATCAACGAGGTATTTTGAGAGGCACCGAATCTTAATATTTTTTTCTGTTGCCTTGATCGCTTTAGGAATGTGGTTACGAAGTTGCTTGGTGGTTCAAGTTTGGTAATTAGTTTTTTTTTCCATTTGAATTATTGTGTAATTTTCTGTTTTATTAATTATGTTTAACGTAATTGTTTGTACTTCTTGTATTCATGTAAATACTTTGGCGTAAATTATGGGTTAGATATTAATTTTTGTAAAAATAAATTAATGTTATGGGCCAAATTATACTAAACGTATTCAAGTGAAACAAATTTTACTTTGCAAAATATCTGTTGTCAAATTGTCATATTTCAGAAAAATAAAATGGACCGATGAATACCAAATTATCTCAAACGAATGGGTATACAGGCACACAAAATTATTAAAACTATATATTTCATGTTAAAATCGTACATTTAAATAACTCTCATATTTGGTCAATTTTCTCATACGTTCGACAAATGGTAATAATATTCTTATTTTAGGTATAGAAAATACTATGTCATTAAGAACTGTCCTATAGTTCTTAATGACAAAGTATTTTCTATACCTAAAATAAGAATATTATTATCATTTGCATCCTACTGCTTTTCTGTTTTCCTCACATCTATTAGCCAATTGATATAACCATGAACACACTTCTTACCAATGTCTTTTGTAATATTGCTGCAGCAGCTATTCTTTTTATACATTTTTTAATACTACTCGTACAGGTGCTGTCCACATTTTTTGTAATGTTAAATGTTATATTTCTGTCCAGAATATCTTTTCTATTTAATTTGCATAATAAACTTAGAATATTATCTTTTTCTCATTACATTTTAAAGTTCCGTAATAAAAAGAAAAATGGAACGATTTGGGCAATACGAGCTCCGTTTAAAATTATTTATTTTGCAGTTAAAAAATATAATTAAACGTTTCTTTTGAATGTTGGTTTCATATATGTTTTACAATTTCGCCAACTTTACGGAGAAAGAGTATTTGCAATAAATACACAAGCTGAGTAGAAGGAGAGCGAATGCAATTAAAGATAATAATGTAATCTCATCCAGGTACAACTTCATTTACATTAAATATTCGTATTTATCGATCAAACACCTGATTGTAATATTTAAGCCTTCGATAATATTCTGGACTTAAAACCCAGGGAAACTTTTGGAAATGTTGCTATTAATAACAAATTGAATGATCGCATGAAGATGATTCTATTTTAGTAGCCTCTTTCTGTAATATATAAATATATTATTGACTGGTAAATAATTTTTAATTTTTGTGCAGGTATTTAACATGTAAACTTGTGGATCTAAAGAGTTTCATTAACAAATAAATCGATTTTTTTTAACAATAGATTTTTTTGCGGGAAATTTATGATAATTTATTATTTTTTCATCATGTATGCACGATATTAGCTTTTACTTTGTAATTATTGTTTGTCTTAAAGGCAATTTTTATTGTAATGACTGAAATCAAAAATACTTTTAACTCTGAAAATATTTTGTATGGCATACGACATGCCAAATACTTATTCCAATATTTTTGTCGCTAAATTCGGTTAGCACCATAGAAAAATATCTGCTTATTAGATTTCATCTATTTAAAGAGAAAGGCTCTTTAAATAGATAAAATCTAATGAGAGGATATTTTGCTCGTTTTATATTATCAGCGTAAAATACTAGTAAAATCTTTTGTGGAATACTCTGACCCTTGATGGTGATTAGCAAGGTTTGTTGTGCCTTTGAATACCGAATAACCAACTGTTTCAACCGATCATTTAATCCGTTAAAAAAATTACAATACTTTCTTCCATTTTTCGGTAGTTTGGTGGTTTATCTAAATATTTTTGAGCGCCTACTTTATCTCGATGGAAAAAAATTTTTTTATAAAGGTTTTTGACGGTTTTTTTCTTTATTTCATTACGCAACATTCATAAAGTAGCCCAGAAGTAAGTGAATCTGATATAAAACCGTTAATAATTATATGTCAGGGAAAAGGTCTACCCCAAAACTGATCCTACCCATTTTTAAGAAATTCTTTAATCGTTATCAAGTAAATAGGTATAAATTTGAAATCAAAAGATGTTCAACAATATAACTTCACAAAATACCAACTATGGAATTAGTGAACACATTGAGAGTAGTACGACTGCTAATTATATTTATTTCTTTACGAGACCGCGAACTTTTGAATCAACGCTCTATTACTAGTTACATTATCTTTTTCAGAAGCAGGAGAGTGAATATAAACACTAAAATAGTATGTGTCCAAAATTAAAGGATTATAATTATTTAACTTTTTAGAAACATTGTAATATGTTATATTTAACAAGCAGGTCATGGTTCATTTATTGCACGATATTTTAATACAAACTATCGTCCTATATCAATAACAATAACAAAAAATGTTAAAAATCTGGTCGGGAAAATTATGTTCAAAATAATATTTGTAGCTAAATTAATAGCCGAATTGGAAATCTTTATAAAATATTTAATAAACTATTTTTACAATTAAATGAAACTACGTGATGTAGTATTATTTCTACTTTCTTTAATTTCTTTACCACGACCTATGTTAAAGAAATTAAAGAGAGTAGAAATAATATTACATCACGTAGTTTCATTTAATTGTGAATAATGAATTTCTACCAAATTAACGCCAAATATATTCAATAAACTATTTTTAAATACGATATTGTTTTTCATTACGTAAATGTGACCTAGCATATTTTCCAGAAAATCGATGACAATCAACATCAACTCCTTCTAGGGTTTCAAAGTACTGTTATTTACCTACCCGTTCTTTTATCTTTCCGAACTGGTAAGATACCAAAAAATACAAGTCATAAAATATGTACTTCTGTGGCTGCTTTGGAGTCTCGTATTATTACTGTTGTTATCCTTGCCATATCGCTATAATATATGATGTGGATTCAACCGATGTGGTGATTCGTCTTAATTAAATAACGTTATACTATTTTCTTCTTAAGAAGTGTGTAACTCTAGAATGGTTAATTTATTTTGACTTTTTTGATGTTAAAAATACTTTGACGTAGAAATTCAAAACTTGGCATCGTAATAAAATACTTAACGTATGTATTTCCATTAGGTATTTTCTCGCTTGTCTTATTTCTTTCCTACGTGTGTTGCATATATATTTTCGGAATTGTATTTTAAAATTATTTCATTTTTCCTTTTGTAACAGATTAACAAAAATTATTTCAATTGAAATTTAATTTAATTTAGATTTTTTAAAGCAAATATATGTATTAAAACATTTCATATTTTATTTACTTTTTGTTGTTGATAGTTGAAAAATGAAATAATTGTGCGCAATCATTCTGTTGAGCTCTGGCTTTGTCAATGTATCAAATAGGAATTAAAACTGTAATTGTGGTAATATTTGACGTAAGTGTAATTTTAATAATAAAAAATACACATTTTCATTTCAGTTTTAATGTAAACGTTCAGGATAAGGCCTACGGATTTTTAATTTTTTTTTTGGGTGTATTTATATATTTTATACAACAAAAAAAAACCCCTAAAACCACTAAAATGCTACATTTACCTCGATATTAACACGCTGAGCTTGCGATATTTAATGTATAAATCGCCTAGAAGCTAAAATCAAAACAACTTCGGAAGTTAGCCATGTGAATAAAAATAAAATCGTATTTTTGCGCTATTATAATGAGTTTGCTTTCAAAGGTTTTTGTCAATAATTTCATATGTTAGTTCTTTCTGCAATAACTTCTTTTAATGTAAGCAGTTGATCGATTTTGTATTCAGCCGATTTTTTCCATCTTTGCAAAGAAACAGTTAATTTATAATTAACAACTTTAATTGTGAAATCTCCAAAGGAGATTAATGGCTCGTGTACCTTTATTAAAAAATAAAAAGTGAAACATACAAGTAATTACCATAATTTATTGATTCATTGAATTTAAAGAAACAAACTCACAAGTAAAAATTATTTACGTGCGAAGAAACATTTGTTATCAATCTTCTAAAGTTTGTTATCATATAATATGTGAAATTTGTTATCATATAATATTTGTTATCATAAAGTTTGTTATCATATAATATTGTTATCATATAATATGTGAAATTTGTAGTACATTGAACATTAGTATGCATCAAGTTATTCCTTCATTTAAACGTATTTCACATCAAAATCTGTTTAATGATTTATGCCCAGCAAAATTGCTTTACGTACATTTTGTTCAAAGAAATAAATTTCAACCATTAACAAGTAATTAATAGACGTTTAAATTATTTGGGAACAAAACTAAATCACAATTCAATTAGTCAAGATGAATTAGTCAGAGTTTACTAATCAGCTGAATCGAAAAGATGAAAATTTGTCGGTCACACCCAAATATTGTTATATTTCAATATAATAATTTATATTTCGTATCTCCCGAGAGTAACAGCTTTTCAAATGTGATTTTAATTTCCTTGCATAAACCAAATAAATTTATAGGTGATTTGTATTTATTACATATATCTTAAAACTATTCTCTCCAACCATATACTATTGTCTATCTAGTGAAACGTTCTTTTAGAAACAAAAAGATTAATTATAATTTTTACCAATTGGATATATAAATTGTGTTATGCATATGATAGAAGGGTAATTCCTCTAGGGTTCACTCCTGTGTATATGCGAGCGAGTTTTTACACTTTAATTTGATTTTTGATTAAGATCTTTATCGATACAAAATACACATACCTAGATCAACACCAATATTCAATAGGTTATTGAGAGGGTGAAAAAAATTAAACAATACATTTTTTGAATATTTTTTGCCATTGCACCAAAATTTAATACAAACTTTGTACACCAAAAAGAATCTATTGACATGCGTATATCTATCACAGTTATTTTTTTTCTTGTTATATGAAATAAAAACATAGGATAGAACGTAAGTGTAGCAGTTAACATTACCATCATCAATAATTTAAACGCTGTATTAATGTTTCTAAAAATAATTAACTTAATCCTATGTTTTTCCTCTGCTGAACACACACGCAATTTCATGACGAATGACGAATTTTAAAACAAATATCAACATTGATAAAATACAACTGTAATTATTTAAACTTCATATTAGTAATCCAATTTTTTTTATTTGTAATGTATTTGCGGATGTGTTTAGCTATCTGTGAGAATACACCCGCAAGTGCATTACGAATGTAAAAAGCAAACTTTAATCTTAACAATATCGCGATAAGAGACTGACGGGTAATTATAGATAGCAGCAAAGTTTGTGAAACGAACATTAACGTCGATATCTGAAGCTGGCTTATAAGAACTGGCAGAAAATCTAATACGAAAAATATATGTAGAAAGCGCGCTCTTTTGAAAGTTTAAAAGCTATTAGTTCTTATAGATAGTGTTTAGCAATAAATGTATGAAGTTAGAATAGAGTTAAAAATAAGTTAAATTATTTCACAATTTAAATAATTCCATAGTATTTCATTCCTTAATTTACTATTTAATTATGTTTGCAACTCATTGTGTACTGGCACTCCAAGTTTACTCTAATATGATATAAACTGCATGCAAAACGTTTCATAATGGGAAATTTAATTAAGGGATCCTGGTTATAAACTTCATAAAAAAAGTAATTCTAAAGGTTACTAATACTCGACTCTGGGTTCCTCATTCCTACTACGTTACTTTTGTAATATAGTTTTACAAGACCGTGTGAACATGCATATTAAAGATCCACTTTAACCTAAATAAATTTTCAAATTAACTTTTCAAACCTCTCTCATATGCTTTAATAAATATTAAATTATTTAAATGAATTATCAAGCGGCTGGAATTTAACTTTATTTTATAAATTATTATACACATGTTTAAAAATATTAACGTTATATATAGTGCATATAACTTTTCTATTAATGTTTTCGGTGTTATTTTTTTTATATGTAAAAACAAATATATGTACCTTCCAAAATATACAATAAAACTTGTATTACGTGGAGCCTGCATTCAGATATGATTTTGTTGTAAAATGGTGCCTGTGTTGATTTCGTTCCGCAAGTTTCACAGTGCTCGTTAGCATCGCCAACTTTTCTGATGCCACTCAAGTGTAGTTAAGAAAATTTCACCCCTTGCGGGCATGTAGAGCAGCTTCGAATTTATTTTTCTTTTTGTACAATTGTGTTTAATAATGTTTTTCCAATGTAGATCTATGTCAAAAACTTACAAGTTTCTAAAATAAAAAAAAACTATTATATTATGAAACTAAACATAATCTATGGAAGAAGTGGAAAGTAAAATTATGGTAAGTATTAATTTAGAATTAGATGCGCGGCCAATCAGAGTAGATATGGTGGTCATTCAACTAAGGTGTGCTATCATTCTTAGAGTTTTTAGACACTGGAAAGATCATTACGGATAATCTTCCACAAATATTTAATTTTTCTACAAGACTTTAAAAAATACCAGAGCTTGTAAATTTTAATGCGTATTAGTAACAGCTATTTATTATCATTAATTTATTATTATTTTACGAAAAAGAATATATTGTTTCAGTACCGAATGATACATGATTGCTCGGTTTACCATAAAAAAAAAATTTAAATTTTTAATAAAACCATCCCTTATTTCTTTTTAACCCTTCAAAAATATGTTCCGTTCATTTTGATATACGGTTCATATATTAAATGACGAAAATTTTAAAAGTTTGATGTTCATGCATTAAACCGTGAAAGGTATCCCGGTAATAGTGGTATGTGACCATTAAAGATCAAATATCTTTCCATTCTTAAACATAATCATAGTTACGAATACATAGAATTTCTCACAAAAGCTTATTGTAATATTTAAACGGTAATACATTTAAAAATGGGCTAGTTAAGTATTAGTTTATAAATCAGTAACCGTTATGGGTCAGTGCTATGAATTATTAAACTTACTCCCGTCAGGAACTTAGACATATCTATTTTTAGTATTGATAGTTTTTAGTACTTGTACATACTTATTACCAAATTATATTTCTGAAACGTCAATTTATGTTTTTACAAGAAAGATATATCAAGAATAGGTCGTAAAATTTATAATTATTATTGAATTGGTTTTATCACATTACATAAAAAAAAAAACTATTTCATTAATCTTACCGCCATTTTTAAATCTTTCTGACGTGTACGTGTTCTTATGTCCTTTGTTGGCTGTTCACTTCAGACTATTATTTCTTAGTGAATTCTTTAATAAGGAAAAAATATACGTATATTTCCACATTATTCTCTATAAAAGTGTCGTAAACGAATTAAAAATACTTATATAATTTCTCACATATTTAATTAACAGGTTTGACCTATAAAGAGTTTGTTTATTTAATCAATATTACCTTAATCACTTTAATTTTGTTACAATTAATAAGCTTAATTACACAAATGTTTGGAAAGGAAACACCGTTATGATGTACTGTAATTGTTATGTTTCTTATCCAATTGCGGTAATTTCGTATTTTTTTGTGAAACACCTCCATATGTGTACTGTGGATGGACGTAGGTTTTTCATACATGCATAGGTTTTTGAAAGGCCGCCCTGAAATCTTATTGTTGTGTTTATGAAATAGTTACACTTTTGTGCTCATAAAACTCTACAAATTGTAGCACTTTGAACTCGTGTCTTATCTCATGCTAGCTCTGCAATTGGGCGCAATTTATTTCAGATTAATGTGAAAAGTTTTCATTTCAAATTTTCCAAAAAAAACGGATTTATTATATTATTTCATATATCGCTCAAAACTGTCTAAAATTTTTAACTTAAATTTTTTTTATTAAATTAAAAATTTTAATAACGTCCAGTTTATCATTTACAGTAACTATGAATAAATATTCCAGCTTTCTATATGAAATGATCTTCACGAAAAGTGTTTACGGCAGACTGATGGCTACCGATCGGATTCCATAAGTTTTTCTAATTACGGTACGAAGTAACAAAACCTGCCAATGTAAAATTTCCTATAGCTACTTTTCTAGTTTAGGTACTAGTCAATAGGATAGACACGCAGACCCTTTTAGTCTTTCTTCCGTGACTTGTAAACATTGAAACCATTTTGACTGAATATTCAAATATATAAGTTAAACTAATAATGCTTTAATTAAAGAATTTTTAAAATGGGATTTCAGTTAATGTAATCTAACTCAAAGTAAAGAAATTTGTTTGAGAAACTGTTGGGTCATGTAAACTTTGTGATTGAATTATATTAAAGAAAAACAATTAGTGACGAAGATAAATAGAATAAACTCTCAGTAGAGATTATCACACTATGGGGGTTAACCCGCTAGCAGCTACAACACCGACACCACACTCCCAATAGCATGAGAATGCGACTACCTGTAGACACCCCGACTGTCCTTATCTGTAAGCGAGCACGCTCACACTCGCCCAATATTGCTTTACAAATGGATTATTTCCAATACCGGGGTAACATTTTGATTGAAGTCACATTTCTTAGTTCTGATTATTATATCCTTTACTAATATTTGATAAATCAATCTGAAGTCAAACGATATTCGTCAGTTATTTTATAAATGAATGAAATAGTCAATTATGATTTTTCGTTTTAAACTTCACATATTATCAATGAAGATGATTTTGTATTCGAAATTAAGTCTGAAATAATTTTCGGAATCCATAAAATATTCTAAATAATAATGGAAAATACTTTTGCGCTTACTTATTACAATAAGTGTACAAAATACATAAAATTATTATACAAATAACATCATTTTAGCACAACAGTTTTGGTATTTTTGTGATTATAGATAAACCGGTTAATATAGCTTGCATAAATCTTAATTAATCTGTTCACACAGCAACGGTACTCTCGTTTAATTATATTTCGGAAATATTGAAACTACCCATTCCATCCACATTAGATAACGTTACATATTTGAAACCATTCAAGTTATTAAATTCCATATATATATAACAAAGTCGAAACAAGTAGAAGGCGATAGTGAGGGTTGATAAAAACTTTTTATGTAATTTAAATTTCCATATCAAATCAAATGAGTAACAATCTAACGTTCATACGTATCGATTAAAAAATTCCAAGAATATATGTTACTACGTGTCCATATCGGAAAGTATAAAAATGTTTGATAAGTTCTGAATTTGTATGATATTGAAAATATATAAGATGATGTATAGATATTCTGATTTTGAAAAATTTTCTTTATATTTTTCAAAAATCTGTAAACAAATTTAATATCAATATTTTGTCTTCAAAGTCGTTAATTTAGTATCAATATTTTATCTTCAAAGCCTCTTAGATACATTACTAACACAATATTGGGTCAATATTTTTTTGCATCTCCTAACTCTATTGTTTATTTAACGCTTTACTTAAAAGTTTATTTTCTTTAATAGAATTTGTCTCGTAATTATCAAGAAATGATTTTATTATTTAAACTTTAGCTTTTCCATGTACAAGTCGTTATAACTTTCTATTTTTATTTACTGTATAAATGTTTAATTGATTTCGTGTTTCATAATTTTTAAATTACGGGAATATATTTAGAGTTAACCTGCCTTTGACAATTAACATTCGTTAGTTTAATTTCGATTGCACGTTTACAAGGAAAGATTTTAAACTTGCAGTTAACAAGTGAAGTACACAGGATAATATGAAACCAAAAAACTTAAAAATAATAGATAATTTTTTAATTTATATTAATTTTTATATAACTAGCAATGAAATAAGCAATGTGATATAGTATATTCCTTTCTATATAGTTTTTCGATGCGCTATAATAATATAATATTATTTGTTATTTGAATCAATTCATAAGTTTAAATATTTTCATAATATCTGAAATGCAAAATAAACACCAAAAATACTGTGTGTAAATATGTACTCAATACTTTTTTGGCATAATACAAGAATAACTTTATTTTGCATGCAAATAATTAATGGAAATAAAGTAATAATTGGACTGGACCGTGAGTAAAAGTATGGATCGTAAAATCTAAATTCAATTAGATAATTGTGTTTCAAAAAATTAATTTGTAAAATGTTGTCAAATAATCTGAACATAATTTAATTATTAATGGGAATAAATACATACTAAAACTTAACCTCATTTAGAAAAATACACTTATTTTTAACAATAATAATGGTATAAAATAAAAAAAAAAAATTATTTTGCCTTTAAATTAACTAAATGAAATTTTAAAATAAAATATAATTACTTTAAAAATTTAAATCAATGAATTGTTAAATTTACTAAAACAATCTAAAGTTTACTGAAAAATAGTAATAAATGAATTTGCTGAAAATTTATTGTAAGTAATTAATTGTAAGAAATCAAAATTTGAAAATTAACAAAATTTAATTTATAATGCAAATATATACATGACGAAACTCAACCTCACTTATAGAAATACATTATAATATATTTTATAAAGCTTATAAGCACTACTTCAATGACGATTTCCATTCACTATAAATAAATATCTTTTTATTGTGTGGACCACTATAAAAATTTAAATTAATAAAAATATTACTTAAAAGCACAGATGTAACTTAGATTTGTATGAATATAAAACACGTGTATTGACGGATACTATATTCATGATAGTTATTGAGGTATTTTTAAATATAATAAAATATAGTATGAGTCATTACACACATGTAAATGTATATTTAGTAACCTGTCGATTTTTGTTGCAACGTGCGTGCACATGCCCTCATCCTTTTTTTATAATGCGTGTAAAGAAATATAATTTCAATATACACGAACATAATGCAATGATAAAAGCAAAGTATAATTTTTAGTATGTTAATTTCCATAATGTCCCTTATATGCCACGTGTCTTCCCACAAAACTTATTGTATATAATTTTATAATATGTATCGTGAACTATCCAAATTGATTATAGACTTTGATTTACCTAGAATGTAACTTATGTTTTATTATTTAAAAGGTTTCAAAAATACTATCATAAACCCCTATAATTGTTTTTCGTCCATCCGTTTTCATTATTAAAAGATTATATCACTGTCTCTTCCATTTTTATGAAAATTTCAAAGTCAACGTTTCTTATAACGTTATTTCTATATATTAAATGCTACCCAAATATGGGAAGCGAAGGTGTAGATACCACATGCCTTAATCGAATTTGATATGGTTAAAGTACCTTTTTAAATTTTACTCCATAATTTTTTTAACGATACTCTCTAAAAGAATCACCTTTAAATAGGTTTACGCTTAATTATTTGGATAACCGAATAATTTTAGATAATTGTATATATAACACGAAAATATGAATCATTAAAAATTTGGTCTTGGAAAGTGCTTGCTTATATAGCAGTTAAAGACAATAGCGTTTTTGGCTGCTACACAAAATCAATTTTTGTTCTTTAAGTGGAAATCGTGGAATTGTTAAATTTAGCTGTTAAATTGCTACTGTTCAGTTTCTTTGGTATTTGTAATATGAAAATACACAGTGACCAAAGTAATATTTAAAGCTTTACTTATATTAATATACGGGGATACTTATAAAGGGTCTTAAATTTGTATAATAAGCTACTGGGTACTGATTTATAACAGAATGTAAGCTTTAAAGCTTAAAAACAGTAAAACTGAATTCGTAAAATTTATCATTGAGTTTGTATATATCTCATATCAACTTATGCCATAAAAAATCAGTTTATAGGAAAGATTGTCATTCAATGAATGGTTTGAATAATCTTTTTTGTTCAGCATGTTTCAAAATATTATGATAAATCAGATTTTTACTAAAAAACTATTTTTAACATACGTTTCACCAGCGAATATTGAAGCATTAATGATTCCCTCTCCCAACTTCACGCTTATTTTGTCTGTGTCTAGATATAAATAAATAGGGTATAGACTAATTAGTATTTTAAATTTCACTAAAATTAAAAAGTATTTACCCACTCACGTTTTAATATATTAGCTAGAATCATCTTTTACACAATGGAAATATTTCTGCTTGTGTGTATGCATTTGAATTCGGGGAGCACCTAATTATATCGAAGCTTAGCACCACGTAAATAATATAAATAAGTATTCATATATAAATATTATATACTTCTTGTTGGTGTTTTCCACAGATTTTATTTATCAATAATTTACAGCAACGTAATACGCAGTTATAAAGAAAACGGACAACATATAATTAGAATGAGAAATTTAACGCCATGATATAAGTTTTTAACGTTGGTCTAGTATGGTCGCGATGAGAGAGTTAACAACAGACTCGGTGAGGTTCCACGATAAAGACGGAACGGGACGCTGTTACGGCGAACAGTTTGTGTTGGCGATCTTTGTATCTATATTGGTTTGGAGCTAAAATTTGTCTGAATAATAGCTTGAGGTAGAAACATTTTTCTGCAAGGAAGATTGAAAATGAACTTAAATAATGTTGAATCTATGGAATCCAAGAGAATAAAGTTTCACCATACCGATATGAAAACATCCTGTCAAGTAGGAGTAGAACTCGCTCCACAAGTGTTCATAAATACATAGGTACTTTAACATTTCATTGTACCTCACACCTATGCTGAATTATTTGTAACTAATGGTTTTTCACAATGCAAACTATTATTTGTAAACACTATCCTATCATTCACAATTGATAAAAACATGGTGTACATTTAAATAATGTTATTTCTCTCCGTTAAAATATAGAATATGTTCCCCAATATAACTTTCAGTGACATGTTAAACATTTATTTTTAAAATATATCAACTTTCCTTGAATTTCATTATAGCTTCGACAAGTGTGAACATTTTTAATTATTTAAATAGAAAAGTTTAGCAGATAAGGGGTGAGACCATATAACTAATAAAAACAATAATTTTAAAGCTTATTTTGTAAACGGTTCCCTTTACTGAAAAGTGTTAAAGACTTATCCCAATATTTTTAAAACACTTATTTAATGTTATCCTACATAATGGGAATACGAAAAAAAATCATCGCTAATTTGGATGAATGGATGATGCTAGGAAATGTGGTATGAAAATATTTTTTGAAAAATTTTATTTCATAACTTTTAATACCTCACAAAGATACGTATAATAACTATGCAAAACATCAGCTTTATAATGCTGTAAGAGATAAACAGATATAGCTAAACTATGAGAATTTCTAGTTTGGCTATGGAACCTTAACAAAGTGGGAAAAAGAAAAGTGGATTAGCCACATTATTTTCTATATAAATAGCAAAATAAAATTTTGAACTCTTTTTACCAAAATTTTTGCTTGTAATATGCATATTGACTCCTTATAATTACAAAATAATGTCTGATACAGAATACAAATAGTATCGTGATAAAATTGAGTGACGTAATAAAACTTAACTGAAAAAATCCTTGAGACCGCTCGAAAAGGCCGATCGGAATATTTCAGAGAAGTGGTCATGAGAAGTTAACATAGAGTAATAATTTTTACATACAAATGAAGAGAATCATGAGAAGCCAACTTCGTAATTTCGACCAGACGATACGACATAAGAATCTAGTATCATAATAATTTTGAATGAACGGTACGCGAACAATGCTTGTAACTTACTATTTAGCTTTTCAATAGATAAATATCTAAATAACTCAATTTAATCCAGTTTTATCATTAATGCTTTATATGTGGGTGTAATGCTTACATGTTAATAAACATACATTTATGACGAGTAAAGGTTTTCACTGAGAGACTTGAGAATTAGTTGAATACTATTATAATAATTTCAATAGAAATTTCACAAATTTGCATATGTAGATACTCAAGATGTAATTTGTTGCATAGTATTTGACCTATTATGGTATTGACGAAAGGTGTGCTATGAATATGTTCCAAAATTGTTTACCTAGCTTTCCAAAATAATCACGAATTTAATTTTCCAATTGAATCAATAAAAGTTTTGTCTTGTCGCTAGTTTTAGCCAAAAGTAGATACACGCTTATATCAAGTAAACCTGGAGAGAAACGTTAACTTGGCCTTCAAAAATGGGATTTCAAATTATACTAATATCAGACTTGTATTTGATGTAATTTGCGTACAAGTCAGAATAAATAACAAATTTGAAACAAATTATACTTAAAGTATACGATTGTGCGACATCAAAGTAATCGGATTAACTTTAAAACTTTTACGTTTAAAGCTTTTATTGAAAGTTACCCGTGACACTACACGTTTAATGTGAGGATAAAGTACATTCACATCGATTATTAATTATATTGATTTCTTGCATTTTCAAAATGCTTTCAAAAATATTTCTTACTTTAAAATTTATATATATTGATATTTCTAACTTTATATACGTGACCAAATAAGCCACGTATATATATTGTTATTCTCCTCTGCTGTGAGTATAAATATATGTTTATCTAGAATGTTATAGATGAAAATTCATTAAATATGTTCATATAATAATGTCTTTCATTATCTATCCTCTTCGTAAAATTTTAAATAGTAAAGTTTACTTCATTATTGATGTAAAAATTAATTTTATAGTAAAATACACATCTTATAAATATTTAACTTTTTCTTAGCTTTAAGAAAACATATAGTATGAACATATAATTTGCATAATGTAATGATGCAAGTCCCTTAAAATATTAGTTTAGAATTTTAATAATTTCAAATTTGCTGTCAGAGGGCTGATAAATTATAAAATTTTGTTTATCAAATATTGTGACCATTTGGATAAAAACAATATGACATTTCTAAAAAAAAGCTTTGTGACAAAACAATGTTTGCACAATTGGTATTTAACAGAAAACGCTTAACTAAACAAACACATTCGTATCTTCCAAAATGTTTAAAAACGTAAACTGCAAAAAAATAATAATTAAAAGACTGAACATTTTAATAAATTAAATATTGAAAATAAATTTATAATATCTATCAAAAACATGATGTAAAATATATATGTATATATTTATATATATATATATATGTGTATATATATATATATATATATATATATATATATATATATATATATATATATATATATATATATGCACAGTTGTGTAGGATGCCCACTATTTTAAAAACACTATTTATTTATCCCCGACGTCCATGCTTATTCATGTTCCAAGGTTAGTCACCGTTTTAAAATCGCAATGAACTGTGTGTGCAGGCCGGCAAAAATATTAAAAAAACTTTCATTTTGGGGTAAGTTAACATTAAACTCTTGTTGATTTTTTTTATGGAAATTTAATTGTAAATTACGTGTTATTTTTTGTTCGTAACTTCTAACAAACGCCTTTTTAACATTATATAACACCACTTTTTTTATGTATCATGTTCATAAGCTCGTCTTAATATAATCTTTATCAGCTGGGTGTTTTTTTTGTTACGAATGTGTTGGTATCAATATTCAATAATAGGCCTCAGAAGGTAATATCAATCAAAGATCAAAATCGATACCGCAAAGCACGTCAACAGAAACAAGTGAAACAATCACAATAGTCGTTGGTGTGAACACTGAACGCAATTTTCTTCTTCCTGCCTTTAATTTAAAAAGGAAAAAATTAAAAAGTGTACATGCCAAACTAGTTTATATTAATACTGATATAAATGGATTACCGAACGCTTCTGGGCTGGAAAACCCTTAGAAAAACATTGTTTATTTTGAATGGCCACAAACTCTGTGAGGAAATACTCTGGTTTTGAGAAATAAACGATATAATTTTACTTTCTCTTCCAAGTCAAATTTCTTATTATTTTCAGCCTCTCCATAGATATGTAATATAAAATATAAATAAATAATAAAAAATAAAAATAATAGAATATGTTCTTTTAATTTCTCTCAAAATTAATACTGATCACTTTACTTTGAAATAAATGCATATTACTTCTTTGATTATTTAATTAATTAATTTTCAAATTATTTAAAAAGCGATACTATAATAGATGCAAAAACAATGTCAACATAATTACAATAGATTTCTTTAAATGCGAATGACAAGCCCACAAAGTTATTGCGTGAAATTTGAACTGTATCCATTTTACAAATAATATAAAAGGCTCGAAGAAAGGAACATGCAGAAATGTGGACAACCTAAGAGAAAGTGAATAAACTACGAACTAAAAAATATGTGAGAAAACAAAAAAAAATTTAAAAAAATAAAATAAAAAAAAGCTAAAAAGACCATTGCAATATTTTTAAATTTTTAGTGAGCAAAAAAATATTAAAATGCATAGGAAACTAAAACCCAAGAGAAAACAAAATCATGGGAAAACCTCATTTGACTTGGACGAAAAAACACGTCTATTCATGATATTTCTTTTTCCAATTCAGAATATTTTTGTGATCTAGGCCTAATACCTGCTATGCGATATAGGCATAATACCTGCTATCAGTGTGAAATATCCTTTCGTCGTGCTATAAAAAGCTATCACATAATTTGTATTAAATGTGGAAGATTATCTAACAATTGGGGCACTTCCTATGTACTGTGTGCTATGTGCAATGATTGCCGAAAAAGTTATTAAATATTTTCATTCATTTTAATAAGCCAGTACTCCCATATACGTAGGATAGATGCCTAAAGTGAAGCGGTTTTTTATTTTGCTTATTTTTAATAAATACTTTTACTAATATTAAGAAAATGTAATTTATATTAAAATTATTAAACCAATATCTATACTTAATCTCATTTTATTACACTACGATCGATATTTCTTTCCGAAAAGCTTATCACCCTGTTTTCATCTTAATTAATGTATATTTCGGTATCAAGCGGAAATGAACCTCAAAAAATGTAACGAGAAAAAAAGTAATATTAATTTATCGGAAAAAATACATAAAAATGACCAGATTTTAATAAAAGTGAACTTGAAAAAAATCCCTAAAATATACATTATGTAATAGATTGTTTAGAAAGTAATTTTGTTTTTTTTTCAAAGTAAAAATAACTGATTAACATTTTTGGACAAGTGGTTTATAAAATTATGCTACGATAATTTTGATGCCATTTCCTTTGTGATGTTTCTAGATATAGCATAATTTTAAGTTCGCAAAACTTCACAATTGTATTTTTAAGTGAATAAAATAAATTTTGACGCCTAACTTTAAAAACACATTAGGAGTAGTGCCAGGCTTAACGAAAGATAGTTGTTATAACTTTGAAATTCTAAGCTGTACCAGCTTCTGGTTAGTCGTCAAACTTGTACGAAATCTGGTGTTGCCATAATGAAATAAAATCCTAGCTTCTGCAATTTGATAGAGTTATGAAATTAATTCATAATTCAGTGGCAATGTACGCATCATAATTAACTATTTAACAACTTGCTTTTAATTCCGTCAAACGCAGAGCATAGCCATTTCCGACAACTATCTGCTTTGATGTGCTTTGAGTCAAATACAATTAAAATAATTAAAATAAATTGCTAAACATGTATTTGAAAAGACTTTCATCGCTATATTATGCAAATTATATGTTCATATTATATGTATTTTTGAAAATTAGGAAAAATTTGAATGTTTGTGAGACGGGTGTTTACCTATAAAAGATTATTCGTCTCCGTAATATATAATTTTTCTCCATTTTGCTGTAAATAATTTGCACGAAATCTTAGGAAAATTATAAATTTTTACTTGAAATGTAATTTCAAGTAAATATTGAAAAAAAGCAAATTTCAAGCGCCAATCAAGATCAATCCAGTCGTCTACAGAAACCTACTCATGCTTTGAAAAAAAAATATCATTATTAGAATTAATCCCAGCTGTTTCCTGAAACAAAGTTTGATCGAGTTACACACAAAAATTGTTGATTTTAGTGTAGATTTTCGTTAAGTAGATAGGTAAGGGAAAAGTGTATAATTATAAAATTATTTGTATTTACATCGCAGTGAAATATGAAACTGAATATAAATAGGTTTATTATTAACATTGATGTCGATGATATTTAGATCTAATTTAAATCTGCACAGAAATGGTTGTCCAACCGCGAAATATTATCCCTTTGGTCATTAATCACAGAGGCCTGTAGCCACAGCTGATATTATATACAAAGGATTTGCTAATGAAATATGCGCATATTTTTTCATTGATATAGTCGAATACGTTAGTTTATTAAATTAAATTTTTTTGCAAAAAATTTTTAAAACACGTTTTGTAGTGGAATTTTAAAAATCGTACGCTAAACGCACTTATATCTCTAACACTTAGTGCGCTTGGCGTAAGGTTTTCAAGCGTCCTTTCTAGATCGAACAATAAACGGAACAAAAAAATAAATATTGTGCTTAGTGCGCTTAAACATAGTTACTTTTAAATATTTCATAATTATTGAACAAGGATAAAAAAATATCGTTATCAAATTACCAAAGATTATATAGTATGAAATAAGGATTCACATGTGTATAAGCAAATGTAGATTAAAATAAAAATCGAATTGAAATGTTAATTCAAATAGTTGTAATAATTTTGGAATTCAGGATAATAAACGAGATTTACGATTAGAATATTTACGATTTGAATATACGAAATTTCATATATCTACCATTACAGTCGATCTAAAATAATTAACAAGGAAATATTACCAAATTCTGAAATATACTATAAGATGTTTAAACAGGTTGCAGCTAATACAATGGAAGCTAGACCAAAGGTTCACTTATTACCCGAACGGGAATAGTTAGTTTGGACAAAAAACTGCATTTTTATGAGATTATTTCATAGTGAATGGTAAGGTATGTAGATCTCTCCGATAAAATAAAGCAAGTAACATTTTGTATGCGAAACATTAACGGAATGAATTCACCAGCATACGGGGGTAAGGATTTTTTTCCCTGCAGGATGTGCGCAGTGAGATGGGGAATACACCTAAAATAGCAATGAAAGTAGTTATTTTAAATATAGTTACTTCAAAACACATTTAATTTTTTTAAAATTAAAATTTTAATCACAAATCCAGTCGTACATGAAAATTAAACATTTTCTTTAATTCCAATCCGATTTCAGATACAAAGGTGATTTAAAATTGTTTTAAAGCTACGTCCACAAAATTTAACTGACGTTTATATTTTCCACATCTCTTCCATGTACGTAAATTGAGAAAGAACCTATAATCTCTTTGCATCTACTGAAATTAACTTAAATTAAATAAGTATATATCGGCATAAGCTTTGTACTTAGTTAAACACTTGTACTTAGTGAATTATTAAAGCAAAAATGAAAACAATACTATACAGAAAAATAAAACAATTTGTGATGTTATCAATTTATTTACGGTAATTTTCGAAGAGTTTAAGTTTTATCATGATCATAATAATAATGGCGATACATTTAAATACAATATATCGCATTGCGTGGAGGTGACCTTTTTTTTAAATTCTATATCTCACAAATTCTTTAAATATAAATTGAATGCTTTCGTAATAACATTAAAACTAACACTACTGATATATCATTCGGCTTTCAATGATTTTTGGACTGAAAAATTATTTAACTGCTTTCCGCTTTTCTTAGAGAAAACTTCACGTAATTTTTTTTTAATGCTTTGCCTTTAGTATATCTTTACCCTTGACTTGGAACAAGACCCCATGCATTTACTATTTTTTGACATTTGGTAAACAAATGAGTAGATTTAGTATGTACTTACCAAAGGCATCTTAAAATACATATAACACTATTAATTTAATAATTTCAATCTGTTTACGTAAGCATTAAAAATAATATCACAAAATATATTTTAAAAAGGGCTTTTAAATTACTCACTCTGTTTAGCTATTTATGACTCTCTTCCACGTTTCATTTCACCAACATATCATTCATATATTTCTAAACGTTAATACAGAATAGAGTTCTAAACATGTAATAAAATAAAAACGACTATGTTCCAAATTTAAGTAAACAGTTAAATTATCAGTTAAAATAAAAAGAAAATCACGTATCCAAAATAATTGTTTTTTAGTAAATAAATAAAAAATAATATTGTGATACCGATAGCCAAATTCCATTTAGGTTTACTAATTACTGGTTTAATATCAGTTCGCCTTGATTTTCATCCAAAGTAAATAAAGCTTTGCTTGATAAAGAGAATTACATCCTTCACGAGTGCATAACGTCACATTATACGTAAGTAATTCAATGAAACCGAAAGGTTAGATTGCTATGTCCACTGGAAGCAATGTTCAAATTTTCACAGCAAAATGAAAATTGTTTAAATATAAGTCAAGGTTTTTATGAAAAAAATGATAAATATCTGAAAATTTTTGTCACACGGAAATTATTTAAACCTGCGGCGATAATATTATTAACCGCTTATTTATATCGTGTGAAAAAGTAACTTTACTGCAATGCAAAGTAATAAAACAGCGTGATGTAGTATTAGTTCTACTTTCTTTAAGTTCTTTACCACGACCTAGGTTTCGTTACTTACGTTCTTTACCACGACCTAGGTTTCATCGTAGATTACAACATCTTCAGGTGGGCTATTAGCAAAAATTTCATATTTATATATTGTTAAATGGAAACTTTGATTCTACCTACCGGATAAATTGCCCCGCTCACACAACCATTGCCTTTTTGCTATACTTATACTCTAGGACCGAATTGTATCGGAACTCTCCAGTTTCTCACATTACTCAAAAAAATTTTATTGCGATCGCAATAGTTTCTGATAAATGAAAGTAAATTTGTAGAAATTCGTCATCTTTATATTTAAGTTCTTGTGTTTTATAGTCCATGTGTTGATTTATGATTGTAACATATTTTAATTTTGTTGAATTTACTATTACGTTATTTGACGTTTAAATTTAAATTCTCATTGTTTCTCTGTTGTTGCGTATAGAATAATTGTAATGTATCCATAATCTTTGATTAATAAAGAAATAGTATTTAGATAAACCACTGAATAAAATGCCAGCGAAACCTTATCAAGGAGCATTTAAATTATTTAATGCTCAATTATAAAATTCAATATCTGAACTATATTGTAAAACACCTGTAACAGAGTGTAAACACCTGCAACAAAGTGTAAAACACCTGTAACAGAGTGCAATTGCTTGATAAATTTCTTAATCATAGGAAAAATATCCCTCCTAAAAATTTTTAAAGGTTTAGCAGAAGAAAAATTGCTTCCTGTAAATAGGTAATGGGAATAAAATATTGAGACCTTAAATATAAGTCCGATAGTGCTAATTTGTTTTAAAAAAGTCTCAATAAAGTAGTGAATAAAACAATAAACAAAATAAAATAAATATTTTGTTTAGAGTAAAACAGGTCAATATATCATTTCACATAAATTGCACAGAGGAAATTCATTGTAAGTAGAATATACTGTGAAAGGCAAATTTTGGTGTTTAAAACCTGAAGCTTTCTTAAAAGTATGGGGAAGAAAAAGTGACGAAGGCAACATACCGCAAAGGTGCAACGTAAAACTAAAACTGATATTTTATAAAGATTTTTTGTAAATATTTTTTGTAAAGAGAAAAATACAATCATTAACGGGCCAAGATTCTAAAATTCAAACAGGTTCAAACAATTCAACAATTTAAACAATTGAAGGAATTATTATTTATAAGAAAATTGTTTATTGTTAATAAGAAAAATGGAAACATTTCGTAAAATAAATCACCAATCAATACAGATATTTTGTTAGATCAGATCTATTTGATTGTGAGCAAATCAAAATGTACAAAATTTTCCATTTAAGTTTTGGTACAACTTTCTATGAAGTGATGAATAATTTTTAAAATGTAAACTTCAAATGTAAATCAGGACATGCAGCCAGAATACTGAAATATTTTCGAGATGACAAAATCATAATGTTACCATGACTTTTCCATTCTTTTCAGCAAATGACGATGAACGATGATGATCAATGCTTTCAAATTTAGCCGCCAGCTAGATAAGACCAAGGACCTTTATATTAGTCAAAGGCAAATGTATATTTTATTTTCTTACATTCTAAACTACACTCCAAATATCCTCAAAGATGCCAATTATTATATCATGGAAACCTGCAAGAAGGTCTATAGGTTGCTAGGATTTGTCATGCGACATCCCCAAAATATCCATGATAGTGAATGTGACCTTGCTTAATTGTTTAGTCCATAGTATCATTTGGTCTCCATACGAAAAAAATTATACATTTCTATTGGAGAGAGCATCAAAAAGTTTAATAGATCTTTATGTAAAAAAAATACGGCTACCATCTGCATTCGTTTCGGACGTAATTTACTTCAAATCCGACAGAAACTGCTTTTGAAATTAATAAATAATTATATTGATAACCCTTGGGTTTAGTGACGCTTTATGTTCTTAGCCTTAGTGGACGGAGTCATCTACAAGGACGGGAAGGGATTTACTTCCTCTGCTTAGAGAGCGCACGTATAATATGCGGCATTCACCAGTTTTCCACGTACTTATATTATCAACTAACTGTTGAAGGAGGCATCATATCTTGATATTTTTCTGTGCACCTTTGACCGGTTTAGGAATGCCGTTACAGAGTTGCTTGGAGATTCACGGTTGATGATTAATTAATTTTATTTTAAATTTGAATTAATATGTGTTTTTCTAGTATTATTATGTGTAACGTATTTTCTTGTGATTTTAAAACATGCACACGCATTTGGGATAACATTTAAGTCAGACATGAGTTTTCTTATAAATATTACGGGAAAATACTTAATACAAAACGTCCTTATTTCAAAAAAATAAGATCGACCATTGAATACCAATATTTTTCCAACGTGTAGATTTACAGACATATCAAATCATAAAAATTATATATTTAATCTGGAAATGGTATATTCCAATAACTCTTGTAATATTATATTAGATCGATTTTCTTATATGTTTTTTTTACACATTTCATTTCCTTGAAAATAATAAAAATTTAGTCTACTGCAATCAAGCTTTTACATTTTGCAGTATATTTTGTAATATTGCTCCAACAGTACTATATGCTCCTTTCATACATTTTTAATATTACTCGTACAGACTTTGACCTTTATATTATCACTCATATGTCTATTTGCAACAGACGATTATGGCAGGGTCGTTTATTTTAATGGTAATTAAGGTATACCCACTCTTAGTAACGTAAGTTAGAATTTAGAGTGGTAAAAAATTCTTCCCTGTTATTTTCATTCTAGATTTTTACCAATTATGTGAATATGGTCATTCATTGCGAATATATAGGATACGCTTCAATAACACAAATACAAATTGTTCAAATCTCAAGAAAATAAAGTGATTTCAAGAAGATCTGAAAAACAAAAAGCAAATAATTTTTAAGTAACTTTGACAAAATATATACTTCAGTTCCATGCAAATAAAAACTCTTATTTAAAAGCGAAAGAGAATTTGCCTATTTATTTCATGTGCAAATTATAACGTAATCAATAATAACGAAATTTAGTAGAGAGAATACTTGATATAGTATATGATCTCATTGATTCCATGCACTGAGTGTTCCAAAATGACACATTATTTTGTTTATTTGGTATCTCTTTTGATAAGCCTATCGAATAAAACTGTGGTTTAAAAATACAAAAGTATATAATTGATGACTATATCCAAAAATTATATTTTAATTATTTGTATATCTTACTAAGTGAAAATATATATTTTAACGAAATAAAGGCATATTTATTAATAACATCTTTTAATCCTTTTTCCATGTACGTGGAAGCTACCAATAAATAAACGATGGTCTTTAATATTCTACCCTTCAGTAACGTACTAACAGATAGTAAGTTCATACTTACAGGATCATGTTTAAGCAGGCGATATGTGCGGCGCGCGGTGAAGCGATTAAGGAAGGCAGCGAGAAGGACGTACCACTATTTAGCACACGTTTAGGCACACGTTCTTTCGTTCCTTCATCGTTGACGAACCTGTGAGAATGCTCTCATGACAAATATTCAATTAGTATTATAATTGTTAAATTAACTTCCAATGTTTTTATTTCCACTGCAAGATTCTAGGAATGGTAATGTACAATCTATGAAATATAAAATTTTGTCATAAATTAATTTTTACAAAGTCGAGGAAAAGAGGTAAAGAGGCTTTGAATTCATAAGCAAATGTGTAAATACGCGACTCAGGGCATAATCATTTAAAGATTAAGATGACCTCAATCTTTATTCCCTAATTTTAATTGTAAATAAATGTAATTATTCTATTACATTTAAATTACCAAAATATGGATAAAGACAGCATATCAAACACAGATAAGCATTTTAATAACCCTTAATTGTATTCACCTCTATAGTTTCATAACAAAAAAATAATATGTCCTATGTTATTTTGTCAGCTTTTGTACAGAATAATTTTAAAATGGTTGAATAAAAATGGTTGAAATTTTTGTGTAAATATCTTCAAAAAGTACTGAATTTATCAGCAAAAGTGTGAAAAAATAAGCTATTAAAAAACAGGGAGTAATAAATCTAATGGTAGCATGAAGGTTATTATGTAAGTCCTGCTTGTTGTTTGTCTCTAATGTATTTCCATCTATAATATCAGTAAATAACTTTCACTATAGCTTAAACTTCCCAAGAAAAGCTTATACGTCTTCTAAACAAGTTTTGTCCCAAAGAAGCTTGTCATTTTGTAAAAAGTTGTTTTGTAAAAACTTGTCACGCTCTCTCCTGATGTATTCGATTAAGTTAGGGACGAGCTTACAGCCTCTTACTTATTCGACGTGAGTTGTAAATATCACTCGAATCTAAAGCAGAAATCTAAGAAGCATGCTGGATGAATATTAACGTAGCGGGCTGTTTTACCTCGCCAAGTATCGTTAGTTTTATTTACATTTTAGCCCTTGAATATCCATGTATTGATATTGATATATAAGAATAAAATTTAATGTAAAGTTATCAAAATTACAGGAAGATTTTACATCGTGTTTGTAATAATAGAAAAATTACTGCACTCCGCGTCTACCATATGATCGCACTGCAATTGAGTGAACATTTTGATTTATTAACATACTCAAGACAATTTTGTACATTTCAATTTTAAATGTCCACTAATGTATTTCGCTAAAAAAATTGTAACTCCAGCTAATGTATTTCGGTTTCGTGACTAATTTTCCGATGCATAAATATTGTTAAAGTAAAGCATATGTAATAATTGCTATAACTGGTTAATTTATTTAAAAAATGCACCAATAATTACATTGTTTACAGCGAATAAAGTAAAATGATTCCGAGATAAACATTATAAATATTTAACTATTCCTAAAAACTATTATAGTTTATAAAGGAAATTGACAAAAATTTTAATGATACATGAATTAATTTATTAAATATTCCAATGAACAAGTTACAGAATAAGTGAAGAAATACGACGGTAAACTAGTAGCGAACCTTTTTTTCTTCGTATTATAAATATTTCTTTCACATTTAAAAACGTAAATTGATATTTATTTTGGATTTAAATTTATTTCACAAATCAGCCTAATGTACGGTGAAAGAGTATTTACAAAAAATACATATGGTAAATACAAGGTAAGTGAAAGATGCGATGAAAGGTCTTCGTTTGTAACAAGTATTCGAATTATTTGATCAAACACCAAATGATTTCCTTTTTGCAGTACCTAAGCCTACGATCATACCTTGGACCCAGATGTATATAAATATTTGGAAATACTACTAACAATAATAAATTATTTGATTACATGTCCCGACTAAACGATTCCGTTTGTTTAGTCACTTAAAATAATGTTTAAATATATTTTTTGTCCGATAAATAAATTTTAATTTTCTTAATCGACCTTTTTTTCCTTACTTATAAAAATATGCAATTATCTTACTTGTTAACTTATTGAACGGCAAAGCTTTAGAAGTAAATAATTCGTTTTTTAAATAAATCTTTGTTGTAAGTTAGGAAAACTTATAATTTTTCCATCACTGTATGAAAAGTAATAGCCTTTATTTTCTCATTACCTTTTTAAAGATATTTTTTTCTTATTACACTGAAAATCAAGTAACGCAACTCTGTGTTATATATGGTATACAACATAAATAGTTATCCAAACATTTTTATCTCCAATTTCGGTTAGCAATGAAGATGATGATAAACTACCTCACTCATGCATTAAACCACTGTTATTCATCATTAATTAATTATAAAAACACTTTAGTTTGGTGAAACCTTCTAATTTAAACCTTTTAATTAGATGAAAGTGGGTATTTAACATTTTCCTTTAGTACCGACGTAATTCAATGGTCATTCTAAATTCAGTGAAGCCATAAATTTTCAAGGGTTCTAATAGAAAATTTCCTCGCACAATGAGTACTTTGATCGTTTTAAACATTCTACATTTAATGTAAGTAAAATCCTTTGTGGAACTCTGCGACTCATCACGTTAATTAAGAGGGGTTGTTGCTACTTCGAACATAGAATAACCTATTGTTCTAACCGATGGTTTAAACGCTTCATAAAATATTAGAATATTTTACTTTATCATTCAGTTCTGCTTCAAAAATTATCGGGTAGAAAATTAAAACAAGCGTTAAAAATAGTCGTTGTTTACCATAATTAGAAATTACAAATATGTACTTCAGTCGTGGTATCTAAAGATTTATTAGCTTGTGCTTTGTCCTGATGAAAAAAAGTAGTTTTCGTTAATATTTTTGATAATTTTTTCTCTTTTAAGTCATGCATCCTATGGAAAATAGTCCAGAAATAAGTGAATTGTAATACAAATTTTCATTATCTGTTATATAAATAATATATTAACTACTATAGTGGAAAGGATTTACACCAGAGCTAATCCTTGAAAAAACGATCTTACTATTTTCAAGAAATCTTTTACATGTCACGAATTAAATCGCTATAAACTCGGAACCAAAAACATTAAAACAATAAAACTTTGCAAAGTAACAATTATAGAATTAGTTAACATATTAAGAAAAGCACGACTTGTTACAATAATTTCTTTAATTACATTATTCTTTACATAAACCGAGCAGTGGATATGAACATTAAAAAGAATATGCCTTATATTAATATACTTTTTAAAAGTAATGTAATATGTACTATTTAACGTATATGAGTTATGAGTTAGTTATTGCATTTATTTTAATCGCGCTATCAGGTCTAGAAAATAATGTTCAAAATAATACTTAATTCGTAACTACGACACTAGTTTCATGGAAAAATATATAAAATTTCTAATACATTTTTTTTTAAATATTATGCGATAGCATAATATTTAAAAAAAAATGAAAGATATTTCATTATGTACATTTGTTGCCCCATATATTTTTTACAAAATCAAAATAAAAATCTTCTATTTATCCAAAACACCATCCTTTTATAACCTTTCTTTTGCCTATAATACCCTATTACAAGTGTGGAATTATTTTATTTTGACTTGGCAAGGAAATACCAAGAAGCATAAAATATATTTTTCGGTTGACGTTCCTGTTTTGGATTTTAGGTTTGTATCTGGAGTCATCCTCGCTGGATATAGGATTTCGCAGGTTTTGTGACTTGTCCGCTCGATGTAATGAAATTGATTTTTATTTTCCTGTTCAAAAAAAATGGATACTGTAATGGAGTTGATTTATCATGACTTTTTTGAATTTAAAAACAGTTTAACGGGGAAACTTGAAACTTGGCATTTTGATAAACCGTATGAACTCGTATATGTTCCCATTAATGCTCAGAAATATTTTCATTAAATTTTGAGAAGGTCAAATTAAGTAATTGATTTTTTGTTGTTTGTGTCATGTGGGACATCAATTCAAGTACCAAGTTAATAATGTTGTACTGGTTTTTTTTCAGAACTTAATGTAATATCCTTCTAGATGTGTTGACAAAAATGGCAACGTAGTGTTTCTCAAAAACCGCTTAAGGTAGAAACTTGAAATTATATCATAGTGTTGAAAGTTACCTGTGCGTATTTTAAATATAAATAAATAAAAACGTTAGATAACAAATAAAGTAACCGAAACAAAAGGGGTAATTTACAAGGAATTAAAAATTACAAATTATAAATCCATATAAGATTAAGTTCTAGATATATTTTTATGAACATCCCAAAAAACATGTTGCGTCCATTTCTGAAACTGCTAATTCGAAATGATGAAAAACCATTTCTACAAGTGCGTACGAACTAAAGGAATGTTTGTGAAGCTGTAAAAATGATATTGTACAATATGTTCAAATAGCGAAAAATAATACCAAAATTAAGTTAATAATATGAAAATTGTATTTATGTTTGAATGTTTATAAGTGACTAAGTTTGTTACAGTTTGTACGCAACCTTCACCGTGCGAGTTGCACTCGTACTTAATAGTTTATTCTTCATCACGAAAACTAATAGGGAGTTTGACAAACATTACCAAGTAATTATGCAGATAACAATATCATAAGCTACGCTGAAAATGCTATTAAATGATGTTGTGTATCTGAAGTAAGCATATTTATTTACCGAATAACGAGTACGCAGATGTAATTTGCACTTTTTATTTAATTTTAAAATAGAAAAAACTCAAAAAACTCTTTTGTTTCTCTTTAGCACAGCTGCGTTATTTAATTAGTTTGCGAAATGGTTTAAACGAAAAATGTTTTATTTTCTACAATTTATATTATGTAGATAGAATTCATCCCTGCTTCTATTTTTAGAACGTATCCTTAATATTGTCTAAACCTAGTCCTACAGACTGGTAAACTATTTGTTTATAAACATGCATAGAGAAATATTTTCCTCTCCAGCATACATTTACTGAAACTTATAGTAAGTTTCAGTAAATGTCTCAAGCTTATTTTTATATTTATATGAGGCTTTAATTTAGCCTCTGGATACCGTTTTATAATGGAACACAAGATTTTAAGGTATGTGTAAATAACATTAACTTCATAAAACTAATGAATGAATTTGTGTGTTATGATACTAACCTAAGTAATAAAAATATCTTTTTCTAAGCAATAATTCATATAAATTTATGGATATTTTTCTTAATTTAACTTATTTACTTATAATGATTATGCTATAAGTGATTGTCAGGCGTAAATTTATGGTTTTCGTTTTCGTATATTGCACAATGCAAGCATTAATTTGTCACTCTTACGATTTCATACTAATATGGTTTGCATAAAGGTTCCAAAATATAATGAAATTTATATAATAGTTCCAGATTCATACTTTAACATATCAGCTGGAGTTATATCTTCTCACAATACTATTTTTTGCTAGTTTATTTCAATTTACTTATATTTAAATTCAAGAAACACCCTAATCACACTACAAGGTAGCTACATGAAAATAATTTAAAGATTCATAATAGGCATATATTAAGAGAAAGTACAAATATTAATTTAAAAAGAAATCAAAAAAAAAAGACAAGAATTTCATACAAGAAGACTTGTACACATTCTCATTTAGTCTAAGCATGAACATTTTAAGTACGCTCGCAAGGAGATACTTGAGAAGGGAATATGAAAATATTCCTTTAGCAAGTTACTCTACTCTATATAAAATGTGTTTGTTACCCTCTCTATAGATTCGTACCATCTTGTTATAAATGTAAATTTATCTAGAAAGTCATAATTACAATTTTTCAGAGATTAGTATATTTGTAATGATGCACACTCGGTAAAATCAATGGTAATTTCTTTCATTAGCGGTCTAAAATATTATTTGTGAAGAAATATATCCATATTTTATACTTTTAGATTTTTATCAGTGCCCAAAAAATATATAATGTGAACATATCTGTGTAGGACAAAAAAGAAAGATTTCTAAAATGGTTGTTTAAGACATATTTCAATAATGTCAACTTCATTGTAAAATTTTTAAGAATTACAAAACTTTTTTAATAAAATATTGGTTCTCTTAAGGTAAAGATGATATATTTCTGGAAAATTAAGATATTTTAAAACAGATGTATCTGAATTAATAATTAAATTAATACGAACGCCTAATGAAAATAAAATTATTGACGAAAATTAATTTGATATTTGGACTCTTCATCTTCGGTTTCATACCTTAATAGGACATCTCGACAAACTATCAATTTTGAAATAAAGATGTAAAAAGAAATTAAAACTGACTGACCATTGAATTTTTTTATTTTTATAGTGAAATTGTTTATTTTTAACATAATTTATTATACATTGACTTCAGACGTCCAATTTTCCTTATAAATTTATTTCCAATTGAAATATGTTACTGAAATATTTAGAAACGTTTCCATATCGCATTCCAAATATTGTACTGAGCAAAAGGTGGTAGCAGCTTATTTTGAAATATACCATCCCAATGCTCTATACTGGGTAATATATAAAAAAAGCTAAGTAGAATATTTAAAAATGGGCCAGTGATATCTTATATAATGAAAAGAAATACTGTAGTTAGTCCAATGAATTGGACTGGTGGGTAATAAATAATAACATAAAATATTTTTTATACTTACTCTCTTTATCGATAAAAGTAAGAAAAATTAAGTCTTCTCTCCCATTGTCAAAAATTTAAACTGAATTTTTGCTTTTTAAATTTATTTTCATTTTCACTTTTATTGTTAACCAAATCAACACTTCATTCTTATTGTAACTAACAATTTAAAGAAGTAGCTAGTAAATTTTCGTAGTAATCCCAAAACGCTCTTGGAATGAATTTTGAATGACACAGTAAAATCAGATCTTTTTTTTAAAGCTGAGATTTTCGGACGAGTGCTGATCTTATTAGTCAAAGTTAATTCACGGTTAACCCTGCGTTCTCATTATATGACGTCCGTCAGAAAATTTCATAGTACTATCCAGAAGATATGTATCCAAATAATTATATAAATACTGAATATAGATGGGATGCTTGCATAAACATTTTTTAAGTCATTCTACACAACTCTCTCACCTGTCGAATTTATCACAAAGGTTTAGCCAAATTGTTATACTAATTGTTGAATGTCGGCAAAGTCTAAAATCATGGACCCAGTATCGCCCTTTTTTAGTGTAGTGTATTGTTGGTCTCCATTAATATGGTATAAAAACTGATGCGTTTTAAACTTAGTTTTTTCTCTTATTCTGTTGTAGAATGATCACTATCTCCCTCATTTCGTGTGTGACCTACAATGAAATATTTGTAAGTAATGAACATAACTCTAAAAGCACGCATGGGGTAATAGTCTAGAACCTGTAAATAATAATTTTTGATCCCTGCAGAACAATAATCTATGTAGAATATTACATGTTTTCTTGAATAGAACTCTTGAATGATTTACTCCAAAGGTAGTAGTGTCTTATTATCTTTTTTAAATTGCACTCAGTGCAGTTATATACGTTTAGCGTCATTTATAAAAAAAGAGTATCGTAACCCACTGGGATTTGTAAGAAAACCTGCATATCAAGGCAAGGAAAACCTGCATACAAGTTATTAATAATATTTGCACAGATACCAGCTCATGCCACTTCTACATTTTATTAACGTCCATCTACTGCTAAAGCCAATAAAAATAATTTAGATCAAGAAAGTAATTAACATTATTAGATATTATGATGCTTAAATTAGTAAATGTTTTCAATATAATCGCCTAGAATATCATCTCGAATTTCATTATGAATTTTTGCAGAGGTACCTGTACAGCTTCTTTATTTTGTTTAAGTCCGTTGCCTACAAAGAAAATAATATTACATAACGCAAACATCGGTTGAAAATCTGTGTAATAAAATTATATCCAAAAATAATTCGTTAATAAGCAATAAACCACTTTAAAGTAAACTCCATTTTTTTTCAGTTTCACGTCACACATAATACATCTTAGTTATTAAGTTTCTTTTCAAAATTTTATTTCACATGTAACGCTCATTAGTTCACAAGCTCTCTTTTAGGTTTGCTTTAAACATAAAGCAAAACACACTTTAAAACTCAATTAGACATTAGTATTTACCAGCAAAATAAGATACGAGAACTATAATTAGGTATACCACACATATATATATATATATATATATATATATAGTATAGTCAAATTTCGGAGCAAGGATAGATGGGCTAAGACCATCAATTTCGTTCACAGACAACCCTAGAACTGTCATTAACCATATAAATCTGCTCATTAACCATATAATTGGATTTGAGGCATTTAGATTGGTTTATTTTTAAAGCAAAGGATTATCACAAGCTATAAATCTGCCTAGAAAGTGTCGGTTCTTTAACGAATAATTACCTTAATAATATCACCTTTAACATAATGATCAACGTCACCTAGGTAAGGAATATCGACTTCATCAACAGTTTCTGATATTTTCAGTGTATCCGTATTAATTGAATACTTGGCTGATGGCGGGTTTAATAATTGAGCCGCAAATTTGCCTCCGGGTATGTAGTAATTAATATCAGTTCACTTACGGATAGGTCTATTTGCACAATTACGAGAAATTTTACTCACTACAAAGCTAAAAATAATGTCCGTAATGCATGTTTGAACCAGAATCGAACCCATGATCACGCCTTTTTAAGTTGTACTTTCTGCCAAATCAAAATTAAAACAAATTTAAATTATACACAATGTCATCTATATTTACCAAGACTAAACTGACATCTAGATGTATACACATTCCTGTCACCCAGTAACGCCACATACAATCATGTATCAAACTCTACTGGTAGTTCATCACTGGAGACAGGATGAACAATGGACATAGCCGGATGACTTGAAGGCTTACTTACTTTATGTGCCGATGAAATTTTCGAGTTCGCCCCGTCTTACAACCTAAAATGTTTTGCGATTTAGGTAACAAAAACAACAAACAACAATTAATTATTTAAATTAAATAAAAAGACGGCTATATAGTTTCATGATGCCAAAGGTAACAACTCGTAATTCATATGTTGGTTTATGAATAAAATAACTCGTGTGTAACACTTCCCCCTAGTTGTACAAACTCTAGAATCTAGGTACACTTTTCTTAACTTCTTTACTTGAATATGACGAGCGTTCGTTATGAGTATCCTGTATTATTTATTTAATTTAATATCAACATCTCTCTCTTCCAGCGACCAATGCGCAACTAACATTCGAGCGAGGTCAGTTAAGGAAATGGGAAATAACATTAATTTTTATTAATTTTATAGTTTCCAGGTAACATTGGAACATTTCGAAATGTAGTCGATGAAATCCCTGATTTTATAGTAATGTTAGAATATCTCGAAATAACCTAATAATAAAATATAAATTTTGTTTAAAACTGTAACGGTTTATGAAAATAAGCTTTATATTAACTTCATATTTGAGTTTGTATGATATTGATTTGAAAGATTGTTCGATGTGAAACCGAGTGCTACAGTTAACTTTAAAGTCATAATTTTTACCGTTAATACACCAAACAAGCGTCAAATATCTAAAGTGTGTTTTCTTCCTTCCCAAGCATCTATTAAAATTATTTTTTTCATATTTATGTTTGGTTTGTCTGTTGTGTTTGTCGTATTTATCATTTATATAATTTTCCTTTTGTAATATAATTATCTTCGTATAACGTTTTAATTATCCTTGTGTAATTTAATTATTCTTGAAAATCGCAATCCCAACAGCTCGTCGAAAAAACTCTAAAAGAACAAAAAAGGTTTTTATTTTTTTACAATAGAACTAATGTCAATATCAGTTAACAACGCATTTTAATTTTTTTTGGAAAACTTCCATTTTTGCCAAGTTTGCTTTAAACTCCAGGAATATACAGAACAATTACATTAATATGAAAAATCAGAACTTTTTCAATAGGGATCGATAAGATTACATTTAATTGGTTTACAATTTTTTTAATGAAAATTACTTTTTGTATCTTATTCTTTACTGGATCGCTAAAAAGGTAAAAAGATTAGAGGATAAATTCTAAGAATTATACTTTAATACATAAAAGTTGTAAAATGCGCATTTTATCTTGTTTAATCTGCTTAGATTAAAATTTTGATTGATAACATTAAAAGACCAAATTGAAACCATTATTTTAAAAAATATAGTTATAATTTCCCATAAGTTTTTTGCACTGAAAGGAAGCACAATTCGTCATTTGACACTAAGATACGCCAGCAAACGCTTATTTTGAATGCTCAGAGCAATGTCAGAGATAAAAAATTGGTAATCTTCGGTACACTTTTGGTTTCATTATAAATGGATTCACCATTTTGAAACTTTTACTTTAAAAATTATTACTTTAAGTTCTATGTACATAAGTTTAATTAAGCTTACAAAATTAATTATATAAATATATATGTTATGGACAAAAAAATTAATAGAGCATTATGTAAAATGCCAATATGAAGAAAAGCACTGAATATATAAACACAGTGAATACTGTGTTCTATAAAATTATTACGTCCACTCGTTTGGTTTTTATTTGAATTAAAGTATACGCAAACAAGTAAAACATCATAACGAGTCCTGTTTTTTCGTTATGATAAATTTAAAAACATGGCGACATTGTAAGGTAACACTAGTTTCTTTAAAATTGGTATAAGAAAAGAGGCCGTTTTACTAGGAATCGTTATACATTTTAATTTATTCGCAAATGCTTAACCAACAACCAACCAGTTTCCAACTCTTTCATCTGGACGTATGAACTAAGAATAACATATCTCGAAAGGTAAATGCATGTCGTATTTATCGCTCCTTCGGTGTCGACTATTTAAGATAGTTTCTTATTCATACTAATTAAATATATGCGTATTCTAGAACATTTTAATTTACAACAGGTTGGCTTCAAAATTATGTACCCTTAATTTGCATATTTATCGTTAGTACTCATTTAAATTATTAGAGTTAAATATATCCTGAATTGTTAACGTCCAGAGTATACGCATAAGGGAGAACAACGGAGGTACCAAACGTGTCAAGGTCTCTAGAGAATGTTACAAAAACCACTTTTGTTTGTTTATTAAAATAAATAGAAACAGTAAAAAAACAATCCAACTAAAATGCTTGTGTTAAAGGGAAAAAAGAATAATGGGTATTAATTTATTTATTAGAACAGTTTTTAATTATTAAAACCCATAATTCTCATTCCTTTTGCAACTACATATTTATTGAAATAGAAAACAGGTTTAAAATTTATTCTAATTTGCAATACACGCACAAAGTTGAAACACAACTTTGAAATAAAAGCAAAATGGAAAGGTTAAACGAAAACGGACATAAATTACGAAGTTTTTGCTGATCTAATGTCTATTGGTTGTAGTTTTTCATAGATAAATACGCTGTTTGTCAAGTCGATATTTCACTTGTGTCCCCATTATAGTATAATTCTTGTCTCGATACCAAATAAGAGTAATCAGAATAATAGCTTTTCATATCAGGACCTCGACTCTTTTAAGGTTTAGAGCTATTTTTAGAACGTATGTATCCAAAATTTAAAAAAAATGGTAATGATTTCTTAGTTGACTAAAGTATATAAATGAAAGTGGTTACCACAAAAAAATATATCAAAACTAGTAAAAAGATATTAAACACATTTAATTATATTATGAAGGATTAGGAATATGTGCGTGGGTTTAAAAGATGGGTATTGGTAACAAAGAGTATCGCTGCGCATGTATTATAAGTTTACGACTGGTAAATATCCGTTATCCTGGCATGAGCACTTTATAAAATTATATATATAAGGTTATTTAAAAGCATATTATATTGACAGTATAACCATAGGTTACTTTCATTCAAAAACCCATTAAATTGCGACCAACAATTTTATTGCGTCACTTTCTGGGTATATTTATTTACCTATCTCACCAAAACATGAATGTGCAAAATAGAACAAATTTCCTTTAGGTTATTATTAATTATATGATTACTATTATTTATATGCATATACGAACAAAACCATTAGAAGTAACGACAAGTTAAATTCCTCTGCAAAAGGTAGTTATCCCTTGCATTAATCGTTTGGCATTTCGACAAATTCTTTATAATATTTAATTTTATTACATTTTTTTTAATAAAAGTGGTGTTTACAAATGTTACTTTGAAGAATATTACGAACGAGCCTAACCGTAGACTTCGTTTACATTAGCTCGATTTAGCCATACACGTTCACTGTTACGAACCTTGGAATAATATGGATGCTACCAAATATGTTGCGAGACCTTGTAACACGTAGCGTTGGTAAATAAATTTATGGGGTCCTATGAGTGTGAGATAAATAAAGTCAATTGTTAGGGAGGTTTGTTAGGGCAGACACGAGTTATACAAAGGTGGTTAGTACGCACTCAGCTGATAACGATGTCAAAATATGTTTTTTTTCTTTCTTATATTTTTTTATAAAAATTCCAGCAGATTTGCATGGCTCGAGATGGTTTTCTATATGGCGTTTGAAGTCTGAATTAAATTAACATTTATCATACGAGTATATGATTGATTTTCAACATGACGTATTTAATTTGTTGAATGTTTTTTGTAATTATTATTAACAATAATTACAACAGCGGGAAGGCATATTTCCATCTGTTTTCATTACATACTTGTCCATCATTCGTGTTAAAATCTACGCCCATTTATTGAAATTTTCACAAATATTGTATCAATATCTTTGTCATGGAAACATCTTTAAAATTTATTAAATATTTTATACTTGCTTCCCACGAATTATTTTATTTCCCTAATAAAATAATATTATATTATCCCTTCTAAGCAGCGAAACTTTTGTTTTTATATTTATGCACCAAGTTTCCTAAATTTAATAACTAATGCTAAAAGCATATACTGATTATAATTACAATCGGAATTAATGTAAAATAACATCATATTTATAATAAGACAGCGTTAAAGACAGAGTTATTTCATATAGTTAAAAATTATTCTATATGTTACTACTTTGTAAACTTTTAACTTATAATTCAAACTATTAATAGAAGTAATTTGCAGCCAATATTATGCGAGATATAATCATAACATAATTTAGAATTAGTTACGAGAAGTATTAACAAGGATTACTTGAAAAAATAAAATATTTTCAATGATATTTTATCGATGATTAATTTAGTTGTCAGTGAATATTTTAATTTAAAATAACTAACAAAACTATAAAAATTCTAAAGTCAACTACTGCTTTGTCACGTGTCATTTAATAGTGTCAGGATTGATTCGAAAACAAAAATGTGCATCGGAATAGAAAATAAAATGTGTGATTAAGGAATTAATATCTACGTTTCATAATTTATTATCAGATAATTGGTGCGATTTTGCGTATATTAATCATTTCAAATATTAATATTTTCTTTCAAGCGAAGGCATCTCACATGTAATGTAATTTATTCCTTTTGGAGACAGGCTATGCCAAAATTGGTTTTGCACATTTTCCATTCAAGCAAATATGATTAAAACTAATAACTAATGACTTTTTAAATTGTTTCGAACTAACAATAAATTTTAATTCATTATTTAATTAAGCAAGTTATCAGTTATTTAATATAGCAAGAGAAAAATACTTACTATACTGAAATATTTTATAGTTTGAATAAATTTAAGACAATAAAAAATGCAATAAATACGGTAAAAATAAAAAAAATACCTTTGTTGAAATTTTAAATGCGTATAAAATATAGTTCTGCTTGACTATGTTTCATACTTTATGCAAATTATTCGAATTCTGATTAGTAAAAATAATGTAATGGCGAATTGATAACAGAGCAGAAATAATTAATTGATTAGTGAGTTTATTGAGACTCCCCAATTTTTGAAATAGTTATTCCGCTCTCTCAACTCGGGAATAAAAACTAAATAAAAAATTTATTTAAATGAAATTCGCCCAGAACTTCAATAATTCAATTTTGTTTTCAAAAACATCTATAAATATTAAAAGAGTTTGGGTACAAAATACACTATTAAAGATGCTGATAAATTTTTCTCCACCTTTTTGGGGTGTGTATTTTTATTTGACATAATTAAAAAGTAAGAGATATTTAAAATAATTTAATGGTCTCTTGTCTTCCACCTTATATATAATGCAAATATCTTTGAAGACTATAACCAATTTAATCTAGTTCATATACTTTCATACGAGTACATAAGATGTGTATGGTTCCGTAATAACGTAGCTTATTTTTAGTTCTTCAGAATAATTTCAGAAAGATGCTCCTTTCTATATTATTGGTAAGAAATTAATTTTAAAAATTTACCCTTTGTAACAATACACGTATTTGGCAATTATTAAATAACTTTGTTTTGATTTTGATTCTATTTTTCTCAATAAAATGATACAAATTTTTTTTTGTCTCTTCTAGAAGTGACTGATTAAACCTATTGTTTAGAAATAATTCTTATAATATTAGGTCATAAGAACATTATGTACCTAAATATCAGATAGGTAATTAAAAAAAAACTAATCAATTGGATAAATATAATTTGATGTTTTCGAAATAGTTTTTCCTTTACAATTTTTAAATTTGCTTGCAAGGTTGTGCTTACCGAAAAAATATATGGTAGAGAAAAATTCAAAGTAGTGGACAATGCGTTTGAATGATTGACGCGATTTCTACGACTTATCCACTGTTTAAAAACTATAAGACTGTTACTTAAATTTCTACATATTTATATGGAAGTAGCCGCTAAATTTCAAAAAACAAAACATGATAAGGCTAAAATATTTTAAACTCAGGAGTCATATATATACCCAGTCAAGCTACGTGTCTCACAGGATTGACAACACTAATATCTACATTGGTATCGTCAAAAATTAAAATGATAATTAAGATGATACTAATTTGTAATGAAGAAACTTAATTATTATTGAAATAATATATGTATAATAAAAGTTTAACGACGTTGAACACAACTACAAAGTAAACATTTAACAAAATATAGACTCTATCATTTACATTTTAAGGAATTGTAAAAAAGTAATATTAAAGATTAATCTAGCAATATAACATGTTTCACAAGCAAACTTTAAACAGGACAAACAAAGAAATGGAAACACAAGTCAGAAGGAAAATATTTTTAAATAATTTTAAATAAATTTAATCCTTTGCATCTCGAGACGGTTAAAGTAATGGAAAAACTTAAAATATCGCCCATAGATTTGATTCGCCAATTCAATGTAAGCGTTTTTACCAACCACAGTGATTTTATTTCTAAATAATGGCTCGGACAATCTTATTATTTAAAGACATACATATCAAAGTCGAGCTGTATTAATAATAAATTCTTTCATATTTTAATGAAATAGTTCATTACAATTTCTAAAACTTAACACACCATTCATTAAGGTTATTATTTATTTGATTGAAAGTTATTTTTGCTTATTTTTCAAAATAAAAAAAACATTCGAATTTATACAGGAAACATTTTCACCCTTTATAATGTGAAAATATTTTTGAAAATGTATAATATAACCTTAGTTCAATATGCTATAAAACGTGGATTTAACTTTGACATTAAATGAAAATCCATTCTTCTATTACTAGTTATTTTAAAGACATTAAAATAGTAAAATACAAAAGTAATCCTAGAATTAGTAATAAAAATCAAACAAGTTAGATTCAAAAAAATCAAACATTTTAGTGCAAAAAAACAAAACGCCATGTGCCATATTGAGGAGTAGTTGCTGACTTACTTCAGCGCACGGTCGCGATCGAATCAAACAAAAATAGTTCAAACTACGTTCTAACTGGTAAATCGAAATAAGCATTCTGCTTTCACGGAGTACTTGTATCGTAATATGTCTCGTATTACACAGTCATGAGAAGTATTTTGTTATCTGTCTGTAATTAAGAAATAAAATAACTTTATGTAAAAGTGTCAATGTGGTAACGCATAAGATAATCGAATTTTGTTAATTAATTTTTGGTGGTTGGGACTGAGAAACACTATTTAATATAATAGGATTCATCTAATGTCGAACGACCAAATCCAAATTGCATATTGTGGATAAATTAGTTAATATTTTTTATGTTTATGCGACAATTACTCAATTTACATGGTAACAGAATTGTCTCTTAAGGGTATCTGACGTGGATTATGCCGTACGCCACATAATTATAATCTTCGATTTGTCTAGGATGTAATCAATTTTACTCATTATTTTAAACGTTCTATAAAGTACTGCATACAAGAAAATCTTTTACTGCATAAAATAAACGCTTAGTACTGCATACAAGAAACGCTTTTACTGCATACAAGAAACGCTTAGTACTGCATACAAGAAACGCTTTTACTGCATACAAGAAACGCTTTTACTGCATATAAGAAACGCTTAGAACTGCATACAAGAAACGCTTTTACTGCATACAAGAAACGCTTAGTACTGCATACATGTAACGCTTTTACTGCATACAAGAAACGCTTTTACTGCATACAAGAAACGCTTAGTACTGCATACAAGAAACGCTTTTACTGCATACAAGAAACGCTTAGTACTGCATACAAGAAACGCTTTTACTGCATACAAGAAACGCTTTTACTGCATACAAGAAACGCTTAGTACTGCATATAAGAAACGCTTTTCAGTCGACCCGTTCTCATTATTACAAGTTTATGTCACTTTCTTACTCATTCTTATGAAACTTTCAATCGACGTTTCTCTTAACGTCATTGCTAAAATATTAAATGTGGTCCAAATACGCGAAGTTTGGATGCAGACACGATATACTATTGACGAATTTGGTATGATTAAAATACTTTTGAATTTCTACTTGGTTCATTAATTTTTAAACAGTAATCTAGAATATAAATATCCTTAGAAACTTACGAAACCCTTACGCTTTATTCTTTCCCATTAAACACGTTTAAAAAATGAATAATTTTATGAATAATAAAAATATGGGGGGGGGGGGGCGTAGAAAAAAAATTGAATCAATGAAAACTATTTTGTTAGGATACCATGTCACTGACAGTTTTATCTTTAAGAAAAAATCATCAACTTATTTAATTTAACTGTTGATCTATAATCCGTTATAAGAAACAAAGACATGCACAGTGTCTTATGTGATTGAAATCTTTTTACCTTATCTACATACACATATGTAAGTGACGTTTCAACGACTCACAATTAATTGGAATCTTAATGTTTTTTTTTAAACTGCAAGAGTAAATCTTGATTAAGAACACTAAATAGTTAAATAGATATATTATTACCGCAAACTACTATCCAGGTAAAATTGTTTACTTTGCTTAAAATCAATTGAGATAACAATCTAATCGAATTTTGTTTATGTACTCATCAGACCATAATAATTGGCTCTCCACATGTTGTTTTCGTCTGAAACTCGTTTACTAGTTTATTTTCCTAGATTTAATTTACCATCATTTGATGAAATTCTTACCGAATAAAGCTTAAAAATAGCATGTTTTTACTCCACTTACAATATTTTATCGATAACTAACCCGATATATTTACTGAAATAAATCTATGGTAAGGAAAACAAACTTAGAACTTAGTTTTCTAATCGTTTATTTATATGTTGATAATCGATTATATAAAATGCATCGCGAGTAAATATTTTTATTTACTGTTGTTTTGTGTATCAAATTTTGCATACAAAATAAACATGAAACAGAAAAATAACCAATCTTAAGCTAAGGAATAAATTAAAGATCTTTAATATTTGAATTTTGAATTAAATTTATTAGTAAACCCTTCGAATATTGCATTAAGAATATGTTTTACTAAATAATTGTTATCTTTGCTAATATCCCACCTGAAGATGTTGTAATACAACGAAACCTAGGTCGTGGTAAAGAAATTAAAGAAAGTAGAAATAATACTACATCACGTAGTTTCATTTAATTGTAAATAATTGTTATTACAATAATTTATTATATTAATAATTTTAATTATAGTTTACTCTTTGGTACAGGCTTTATATCTTGAACCATGTATTCTTAACTCAAAGGTGATTCGAATCAGATAAATATAAAATATGTTCGATTCGAACCAGATAAGTATAAAACATGTAGGTTCGAATGCAAATTTAACTATGATACAAAAATTATGTGAAATTTCAAATTGACCAAAAAATTATAAATAATTAATTCCTTCAAAGAATCCGATATTACTTGTAGTATTATGAAATAAAATATATTTTACATACACTTTTATGTACATAGCTAATATGATTTCAGTTATTGTACAAGCCGGCATATAAGGTCTACGCCATTCGATATATAATATAAAGGTGAGTTGACTCTTATATATCGAAAGGGGCTACGTAAGAAATCGCCTTTCTTCTTGTCACAATCAATAAATGTAGTGAGTAAGAATTTATTCCACATAACGTCAAAAGCAAGTAAATCCAAATGTTTACACCTATTTCGTAATATTATCAAATATTCATTTCCAGTCTATTTTAATTACTTATTAAAGTACGTACAGAAATTATTGCTTAAGCGTCTTTTAAACTTATAAGGAGCTTTAATTGCTTTTACATATCTGCATTGTGAACGCGAGCTTTTAAAATAAATAGAGGTAACATCATTTTCCTAAAGTTCAGTAATAAATTTAAATACGTTTTATATTAGACTAAAACAATTATGTATGTAGGTAACATGTTAAACTATGATAAAATATTTATTTGTTCAAAAACTCGAAAAACAAATTTCATTCACGTAAACGTACAGTTAAATTTTTAAAGTATAAAACTAGAATATAACTTTAGTTATATGTGCAAAAAATTGTTAGAATATTTTCGTATATATATTAATTAGGGTTACTTGTATTAGCGAATATATTACATAACATTTATTACATATTGACAAATTCGTAATGTTAAATTTGACTTAGAATTTATGTTATTTTGTGCATAATGAACTTATAATTAATTCTGTTTTAGCTGGGTCATAATTGATTAACCATATATTGTGTAATTTATTTTAAAAGACGGTTCAGAAACAACATCATGGGGTAATAAAAAGAGATATAATTGTTATAAACTTGGAGTATAAATAATCTTGGTAAAGGTTTACAGGACCTAAATCAATGTTGCATTTGTGTAGAAAGTGGCGAGAGGAACAATCAACATGCAAATATATAATTTTGTATAAATATAAGAGATTGTCGCTTTTTCTTCCTGTAGCTATTGACGACGAATTGGATTTCTGCACTTCTATTTCAAAGGATCCTTATTCTTGACCAAGGCGAAGTCTATAGCAATGAACACGCAAGAATGTCTTTTATAATTTTTCAATTCTTTCACTGAGTGATTTGTACTATGGACGCCAAATATGTGGCCAATATTAGAGGATTTTTCTATTTAGTGAACAATATAAATATATAATAGTTTAATGGTTTTTATATTCCATACATTTATGAACAATATGATTTTAGTGAGAACGGAGTCTCTGTTTTATATCAAAGGAAATTTCGAGATTCCTGAAAAAAGATTCTCGTTATAATATCTAGATGTTAAGCGTGTAGCCACATGGGATATTATTTTTGACATTAGTCTAGGAGATAATAAAGTACATGTTGACATTTAGAAATATTCTGTTGAGACGTACTTTTAGGCTATTACAAATAGTGTTTTTATACATTTCGACAGGCATGTAGATCTTACGATAATTTGTGTTGAGTGAACACGAGCACGTAGGTAGTGGTATCAGGTCGCTAATGAATATTACAAAGAGAAGGGATCCAAATATGAGCCTTGTATCACTATAGAAGTGATTGTTACGCATGTAGAAATATAACCTCTGATACTCAAAAATTAACTGCTGATATTTAGGGAATATCTAAACCACCTAAATAAATTCAAATGAATGCCATAACCTACGAGTTTCGTGCAGAATATATTAAATTAAGGAGAAAATCCTAATTCTTCTGCTGATTTTTTGAATTTTCTTCTTCATTCAGCATATGTAAATATATGTTAACTACGGTACAAATGAATTTCTGAATTCAAAACTAATTTTTTACACGTTTACACTTGTGATTATTCATCAACACGGGCGTTAATGTTTTACAGTCTTAATTTCACACTGTACATCAGTTTAAGACTATAGATAAACTATATACTTAAGAATAGTATGAATTTCAATGAAATTTGTGAAGTTTTTCGAAATCATACTTAAAAATATGTCAATGCTATTTAGGCTCATTAGTGCTACGGGCAAAGCTTTCATGATGCAAATAATTTTCTAATGTTCCTTATATTTATATAATAAAAAGAAGAAGAGTTTTATGAACACTCCATATAACGCATCATGAAACCATGTTACTAAAAATTAAAGTTACAAATAACGTATGCCAACAACGAGCAGATTATAACATTATGAGATTGCCTGCATTTCATCGAAATAATCTGAGACTATAGAAGGACAAGCGGTTAATATCAGCGACGTGAAACTAACTGCATGATTGTTCTTAACTACAGACTTGTGATATCTATCCTATGTCGTGAAATTACAACACAAATCTAGTTCAATACAATAATTATGACTTATAAGAAAGCGAACAATAATTATAACCCTTTTGTTGAGCATTTATACGTAAACAAATCTATTAATCTATGAATATTAATTCTTTATTCGTAGATTTAGAATGTGTATAATGACCACCATATTTTTATAAAGAGTAAATATTTTCACTGAGAAATTTCAGAATATGTTGAACACTTAATTGATAGATTTACTATTTATTTCAAATTCTTCATGTATAGATATAAAAGATTCAGTCTGATATATAATTTCTGCCCTATTGTTTCTTTTTTTTCATAAAATGGTCTTTTTAAATATTTGCAAATTTACACCTCTATATAAACAACTCTTACATTATTCCAACATTTTTACTTAGCTTTCCAAAGCCAGCGCTAATTTCATTTTCCAGATGAATGAACAAAAGCTTTGGTTCATCGCTTGTTTCGAACTAAAATACATCAGCGTCTATATTAAATAAACTCGAAGAGCAACCTTAAGCTTTTCCCAAATATTTGGCGGATGTCCAAGTGCCGAGCGTTATGGAGCGCTTCACGAACAGAATTTAAAATTTATACTATTACAGGCGTACTTGTGTTTGACATTTGTCGCGCACAACCCAGTACAAATAACACATTTCAAACAAATTAAAGTTTCAAGTGTTCATGAATGCGACAGCTTGCACCAAAGCAAACAGACTAACTTGAAAATATATTCCTTGGAAGCTTTTGTATGTTTTTGGAATGTACCCTACATTTAATCCGAATGTTAAATATATCTACCTCCATTATTTTTAAACTTAACTTTTTGTAGAATTGAAATGTTTTCCGAGATATCTTTTTTATTTCGAGGAAAGCTATAATTCATTTTATTTTTCCTTCGTCTGCTCCATACACACACACACACACACACATATATATATATATATATATATATATATATATATATATATATATATATATATATACATATATCCTTTAAATGATTTTAATTTTTAGTCAAAATTTTGGAGAATTCGGATATATCGTTCCGATATTTTGTTGATCTAAAGAATACGTAATTCACAATGTTACATATATTTTATTATGTCAAGTAAATCGTAAGAAATAATAGAAAGAAAAGGAAAAAAAAAGTACCTGAGAATGAAAATATAATCATAAACATGAAATATAATGTTAAAAAAGGTGAATGAATGAGAAAATGTAACAATACTATAAATTTTTTAATATTTTGAGAGGGGCAGAATATTATCAACATATAACCGTTTAGTCTATTACTAAATACCGTTGTTCAAGTGGATAAGGCTTATAAAGTTAATTGTAATGCGTAATAATATATATTTAGGTAGCAGATCATTATGGTTAACCTGGATATTAAAGAAAAGGCAACAAAAAAAATGGCGTTGAGATAGTTATAAAAAATTGAAACCAAACTTATATGACATATCAATTGGCAAAGATACGATTATGATAATAAAATTTTGAATATTTCACGAAATAACTCTATTTATATTTTTTTCTAATTTAATTTTCTGTTCAAAAAAATAAACGACACATTTGAAAAGTATTTAAAAAATTTTCTACGACTGACTTTTTGTTACAACTCCTTTTGTAACTTTTTGGGTACTAGCCTTATTTTACACTCGCCAAATATCTAATCTTTATTTCCAAAATGTTAAATTGATTGTGATACTCTGTTTTTTAAGCAAAGTTTCGTTAACTAACCGAAACACAGCATGTGGAATTCTGAGATGTATTAGCTTCTGGTGAGCCTTCAAATGTGTGTATCTGATGTTTTCATAATGAAATATTACAAGTTTTGTTTGTAAATGTTGGTTCTTTTGGTTGATAATATTACTAAAATTATTATTTCGTGCTAATATACACATCCTAATTCATTATGTAGCTGCTAAATCATTTTTCAAGCCACTAAAAAACCGCGTAACATTTTTTGATGATAATTACTTTTCGATGTGGTATCAGAATTGTCATTACATATACGCAATGACAGGTTGTTCCACATCATTATGAACAATCCATCAAGACGAGTTATGAATTGTTTCCGAAGTAACTAATTTTCTTCTAGATTGAAGAGAAAATTGCTATGTTATAATGATATGACAAACCACATTTCTGTTATTTGAAAATGTGTGAATCCAAATATCCATATTCGAAATAATACCAAAGCATTTCAAGTAGTCGTAAACGGTCAAATTTAACAAATTAAATTTTGTAATAATTTCTTCTGTTGTTTTTCAGCAGTTTACTTTTATAAATAATTGTAATCTTCATAAGCTTCGACTAGTAATATAGAATAGTTGAAGTTTTTGATTAGTAATTTAGATTAGATGTAGCTTTTAATATTGAATTGCGACAAGTAAGTTTGGCTAACCAATACTTACACCATAATTTTAATACAATGCCCGAGTCATATATTCATAACGAAACACATAGAAAATGTTATTTATATTCGTGCAGTGTTTTACCTCGTTGGGAGTAAGATAATAAAAAACAGATATGACCAACATTAGAATTTGTAATTTCTGGCATTAAAATTATTATATAACAAAAATAAGATAATTGGGAAGAACAACCAAACAATTTTTAACATTTCAAATCTGTGTGTTAAATAATTGTCAAATATTATCTAATCATCTTTCTCTAATACGAAGTCAACATCAATTGTTTCATCTTGCTTTTACACTCCTCGTTTAGGCAAAATTGTTCTTACAAAATGTTACGTCTAACTGTTATACACTTATAGTTATTAATTTTTATATAACACACATTTATTTGATATAGACACAACAATATTTTCATCAAATTATTGAAGAATTATAGATTTACATGCCTCATTAATGTAGAATAAATATTTATGTACAGGCTGGTCCAAAAGTCCGTTAATATTCGAATCGGCGTAGGTGGGGCGGGCGAGGTACGGAATGTCAGAGCGAACCATGGGCCATGGCGTTATTCAACGAGAAACAACGTGAGTGCTACGTACGCGAGTACTATCGAAACAACGATTCTTCGACTCTAGCGCAACGAAAATTTTGCGCTCATTACAATATAAGGCATAAACATAAAGCTCCATCGATTTAATCGATTGTAAACTTGGTCCAGAACTTTGAAGAAACTGGTCCAATAATAGATAAACCACCATCTGGCTAACCAAGAATATCACGGGATCTCAAAAACATAGAGCGTGTTAGAGCGTCTGTTCGTAAAAAACCTGGACTCTACTTGAAAGTGGTCTAGCGTCTTAAAGGTATCCAAAACGTCTTTAAACGGCATTCTATACAAGGATTTACATTTGCTTCCGTACAAAATCCAAATGCTTCAGCAGTTAAAGCCTCAAGATTATGCTCACGGCTTAATCTCGAGGCTCTAAGTGCTGAATCATTTGAATTTTGTGCGATTTTGCTAACAAAATGCTGGAGAAGTTCGCCAGCTTTAATAACATTTTTTTTCAGACGAAGCCCACTTTCACCTAAACTGACAAAACTGCGGATATCGGAGTAAAACTAATTCAAAATTGAAGCATCAAAAACTCCTGCATTCACCCAAGGTTACTGTATGGGCAGCTTTATCAGCAAGAGGTATTATCAGTCCATATTTTTATGAAGATCAAAGAGGAAACGCTGTTATAGTGAATACAGAGCAGTATATTGCCATGCTATAGAACTTTGTTGCTCCAGCGCTTCCGTATTTAAATTTTTTCCATCAACGATCGTGGTTTCAAAAAGATGGGGCAACATACCAAACTTCCAACGACTCTTTGAGTGCAGTTCGTAAAATGTTCGGTCAAAAAGTTATATCCAAAAGAGGTGACATTAACATTTTTGAATTTTTTTCTTTTCTTTGGTAAGAAAGGTATCCCACCTTAAAAGTTAAAGTCTTTGACAGTAATCCACCGACTCTTGAGGAATTAAAGACTCATTTTTGCGAGGAAATGCGAAACATTTCTCGAAACACTTGTCAGTCGGTAATTGAAAATTTCCGCTCCAGGTTGCAGCAGTGTCAAAAAAATTATGGACGATGTGATTTTTAAGAAATAACATCCCAAATTGTGTACTTTCAGAAAAAATAAACTTTTTTTCTTCCACATAACTAGTTTTTTTTATTATCGTATGAAATGTTAACGGACTTTTGATTATACAGGTATATTAAAATATGAATTAAATTAAAATCGCCTTGAAATGTTACAACAAATGTTTGACTTCATTTTGATGAAGGGACGTATCGTATCTTAGGTAGAAAATAATTATTCTAGCTAAAATATTTAGTACTAAAACTATATCAATCCTCGAAAGCAATGCTAAACCAATTGTGGCTACCATAATGGAAAGCAAACTGAATGTTCCGTATTTACCAAATCATTACATTGATATGTAATATATTAACGGAATCAATTCTCTAGGATGAGGACGAAAGGTTCCTTCCCATCTAAGGTGTGCGCAGTAAGTTAAAGAATGCATGTAATAAAGCAACGAAACTGGTAATTTCACCCGAAACACATAAAAAATTTAATATATGCATGCTTTCAAAAAAGTGATTCAACATTACTGAAATATTCAAAATTTTTGGTGGCTCCAACTTCAATGTAAGTTTTGTTTAACAGCATCTTAAATATATGTCTATGATATCCCTTTGAACTATGAACGTAGAAACAAAATAAAGACATATTGTAATAATTTATTCAAAACTATGTTCGTTGCTCAGAAAATTATCTGAAGATTTTTGACCTCAACTACAAAATTAACTGATTCTGTATCTTTCAATCACTCGCATTCTTATAAATATTCAAATTTTTTGGATAAGCTTAGAATCTCTTTGGTGTATCCATATAAATTTTTGATTTAGTAGGATTTACATGCACATGTATTTGCATATATATATATATATATATATATATATATATATATATATATATATACATATACATATATATATATATATATACATATATATATATATATATATATATATATGTATATATATTCATATATGTATATATAAATTGAAAAGGCTTTTATCTAAGCGAAAAAAAAAATTTTCAATACCGAAATCTTCCTTTAGTGAAAGAAATGCATGCCTTAAATTCAAAATACTGCTTTTAAACTTTCGATCAAAGTTAAAAATTTAATTCGTGTTAGAAACATAAATGCATATTATATTGTATGTCGTGTCATTAAAGTTATAGGCTTGTCTATTGCAAGGATATTGTAATACATTAAGGTTAACAATAAAGCAATTTAAAATGTGTTCTTTATAATCAATTAATGAATTTAAATGTGAAAAAATTACCTTTCCACTGAGACCTTTTGTAATACCAAAACTTGGAAATTCATATTTCACAAGCTTTTCAATAAACATTGACGAGTAAAGCAAACTTTAAAATCAGCGGGTACCGAAATTAGTCTTTTGAAAAGGTAAATTTCTAAAGATTCATCTATTGTTTATGAAAGTTATATAAAATTTTCTCCGAAAATGGTCATAATGATATAAAATAATTTCCTTTACCTTTCATTGACCTGAAATGTGTAATCGAATCATAATATAATTGAAAATATTCGAAGAGACATTTGTATTTCTCTTTATTAATATATTTAAGGTATTTATAATATTATTACGAATTATTCCATAAATTTTAAGTTCTTTTTAAATTTAACTAGCTGTATAAGTTTAACGGTAATTTGAGAAAACATTCAAAATCTAAAATGATTTCACTGCTAAACAGTCAAACCTAAACATATGTAAAGTAGATTACTCTATTTGTCTACATCCTTTAAAATTATTATTAAATCTGAGTTGAAAGGAATGACTTTAATATAAAAATTATAATCAAATACTAATATTGTAAATATTTTCATAACTGTGATTGAAAAATTGGAGCATTAAAGGACATATTGCACGTTACTGGAAAAAATGCAAGTCAATTTGGAGGTAAATGTTTTACCAATTTATGTTTTGTGAAAATATTTCTTTAATTATGAAAAAAATTGGTCTCAATTTATGTTATAAAATAAGTAATTTCTCTATGATTCTTTCATATTAATAACACAACCTTTCAGATCCCTGTACGTATTTAAGAACTACTTAAAAATTGTATGCACGTTTCGCTGTACTGCACGATTTAATAGAATCGCATCACTTCTTATCATTAATTATATATGTCATATAAACATTTAGCGAAATTTTCTACTTCTTTATTATACATGATATATAGTAGTACATTAATAATATATATCTAGATTTATTATAGTATTTTCACCTACGATCATATTAAGGTACAATTTTTTATATATTGTTCCTTTTCGAGGGGAATTAATTATTTGCCATATCAATTAACAAACATGATGTATAAATTGATCTCTTCATAATTTCATACCGGTGAAACGCATAGAAATTACCACACACCGTTTCATCTATCAGTATAACAATATTTCACTTTAATGGTATTATTATTTATTAGGCAAGCCAATAAAATCTAACCCATTCAAATATATGGTTGTATCTAACATATTCATCTAAGGGAATTATATATTTAATGGTCCTATAATTTTTTGATAGAAAAGTCACGGGGACTGGTAAAGATCCCTATACAGTTTCACGATTTTTGAGTATAAGAGTTTACTAGATTGAATATAATAGTAATTTTCTTTTTATGTATTAGTTGATAGATAGAGATTACATCTTACTATTTATAAACGAATAGAGAAATCTCGGAGTCTACTTTGTTAATTTTGTTAATACATACATTATTGTATTATTAAAATAAAAGATATAAAGCAATTGAGGTGTGAAGAATATTTATATAAGATATTGTTATACTTGATAAACGTTTAACATGGCGCCCTCACATCGAACAATGTGCGGAAAGAGCAGCCAAAAGAATCGGGATATTAAAAAGATTAACAGCCACAACCTGGGTTGCAAGCCAGGATGTATTGATTACCACCTACAAGACATATATCAGACCCGTCCTTGATTACGGGAGCGAAGTGACCACCACAAGTAACCGTACCACCCTCAGTAAATTGGATACCGTGCAGAACACAGCGCTTAGGATAATAACGGGAGCGCCTAAATCCACACCCATTGCTGCTATGGAGGCACAAACCAAATGTAGTTCAATGGAAATCCATAGAGAGAAATTAGCCCTCCGTTTTTGGCAGAGACACAGAAGTGTTTACACGCAATGGACGAACTACAGACAGGCCACTGCCCGACTGAAAACCCAAATATCCCCATTGGCCTCCTATAAGAAGCTGGCTACAAAGTATGGAATTGCCCTGGAGGAGCCAGCACCACTTCCAAATTACTGCGAGTTTTTCTACAATCTACCGAAGGCTAATTATAGCTTAAAAAACCACAATCAGACGAAATCAGCATCCTTGGACATCGAGCTGAAACAGGCTGCCCTGCAAACATTCAGCAAAGAATACCCACAACCTGATTGGTTACATGTATACACAGACGGGTCATCGATCCCTGAAACAGGGGCAACCGGAGCTGCCTACTACAGTTCTAATTTTGAAGAATTCTTAGCAGTGGGAGCCCCTCAGAGCAACTACGATGGAGAAATATCAGCTGTACAAGCGGCAGCAGCTGAAATAAACAAAATAGCCCCAACACCTAAAGCAGTCTTCTTCGTCGACTCACAAGCGGCTATCCAAAAGCTGTCCCGCAATACGGAAACAGACTGCAGGAGAACGATGGAGACCAGAAAAGCCCTAGAACTTCTGGCAAATAAGGGATGGCACCTCATGTTGCAATGGATCCCTAGCCATGTCGACATCTTTGGAAACGAGAGGGCAGACATCTTGGCCAAAAGGGGCGCGTCCAGGGCTCAACCTGCCTGTATGCCCTCGCTACAGAGCATGAGGGCCATCATCAACATGGCTATTGACCGGACAGGCAGGCAACATGTCACACAGCTTTCCGTAGGGAAAAAATGGGAAAGTCTGGTCACCATCGGACCCATTGACCACAAACTACCACGAGCTGTGAGCGTAGCCAGGTTCAGAAAGCAGACTGGCCATGACTACCTCGCAGCACACCTACACCGCATTGGTGTTCTCCCAACCTCTGAATGTCCCCTGTGCGGACACGTTTTAATGGATGCGGATCACCTGCCGGATTGCAGTGGAATCAACCGCCAGGGGGACGATGATGACCCATTCAAAGATGTTCATCTATACTGGTCGGAGCGCCACCAAATGGCTCAACAGCGTTGGCTAGTAGTAATATTTATATAAGAATCATGTTACATCAATCTAATTTTCAGGCAAATAAGAAAGGAAATATTTGAAATGGAGAAAATTTATTTAATTGATTAAGTACTTTCCTGTCTATTCAAATTGCCAACTTCACTGGTTTTTTTAAACTGTTTATAAGATTTAATAGGTGGCCTTCAGTTTAGCTTTAAAATTTCGCTAATTATAATTTAATAATAATTTGGTAGAAAATCATCGGAAATAAAATTTTTAAACATAATTTGTGGGTCCAAATAAGTAAAAATACATCAAAGTGTCCAACCATATTCAAAAAAATAAAAGATATATAAAAGATAGATAAAAGAATGTTCACAAAATGATTTCGTATTATTTAATTTCTACCTTTTACCCACGAGTTCTAGGTCGAGTGGACTAAAATAACATAGTCTGTGTCTGTCCACGCAGTAATTTATCTCCGTCGGAGCCTTTCGTTTTCAATATTAACATGGGAATTTATTTACAAAAAAAAATTAGAGAAACAATTTATGCTACTGTTACTTGAAATTCGGGATTCAAGGTATTAATTAATAAATGCAAAAATTACACTTGCAGAATTGTTATTACAAACAATATTACGTGACCGATTAAACACCTAATGAACATCATAAACAATGGACGTTATTTCTCGGATCTTCTTTAGATTTCAGGAGTGGCTTCTTAGTTTTTCCGAACCTTATTCATATACCAAGTATCGAAACAAAATTATGAAGTTATATAAAGTTACGCACATTCATCGATCCATTGATCCATCTGAAATTTCGCATTCATTATATTAGAGTTTTACTGATCCTCTTATCAGTTCACTTTCACGTAATTATGAATACGAGGATAACAAAAAGCATGCAGGTAACCATATCACGAATCATGCAAGATAATATTCAACTTTTTCTATTAAGATAGAACGTAGTTTTACTTGTTCATAATTTTATGGGTTTCATAAGCACCACGTGCTCAGACTTTGTAACCTTTGTCAATTCATTTATAACAAATTTATTTGACCGTACTAGTTGTTAGAAGATTTATTTTATTTACGATTCTAATAACGATGGACTTACGTTATTTTAAATATGGATAGTGACTTGAAAAGAGCAAATCATCCACCATTGCTGAATTTGATACCAATACGTTTTCTTTTCAATTCTGCTCAATTTTTGGAATTGTTTCTTTGTGGGATTTTTTTTCCACCCAAAAATTATATATTTTTTTTAAGAACATCGTGGTCGGGGTGCATGTCAATATATTCAACTCATTGCCCTACGTGACATAATTTCCTTTTGTTTACGTGGTAGTAACATTTAGTTGAAATTATACTAAGTTTTAAGGTAGTTGTCGCGTAACAGTAAAATACAAAAGTATTTACAGCTCGACGAAATATAAAATATTTATAAAAGATAGAAAAATGTTTATAAAGTTTATTTTTTCAAAATGTTAATATAACATAATTTCACATTGACTTAGTTTTTTTAAAAAAATTTCCCGACGCCTTTTTCAAATAAAATTAAGTGTGGTGAAATAACTACTTTTCCTGTTATGTTAATTGTATAATTGTTGATAGTTATTTTTACTAACAATAAACGGTAAATAATTTTTAAAGTTTAAAATTAGTTAGATATATATAATTTGAAAAATGTGAAGAAAAAAAATTTACGAATTTCATCGACAAGGCGTTTTACAAAAGTAACTTAAAGGGAATGGCACGTAACATAAATCACAGTTTTGTGATAATTATTCATCGATAATCGTGTCTGTTGGTAAATATATATACATATATTTTGTCTTTACATATAATGGTATTAATTGTAAGTTCTTAGGATTACATAACTTTTTCAAGTATTTCATTTAGATTAGTATTAGAGATATTATTGAATTTCAAAAAATCAGTGTGACTTGAAGTTTGCTTATAGTCTACCGAAAAGCTATAGAAATATTCCTTAAACTGTTTTTATTTATATTCACGACAATTTTACGGATATAAATCACTTACTGATTTCACTATGTATTAAAAAAGATGTAAATTAAAATTGTTTTTTTTTTAATTTACATATATTTACGTGGTAAAAATATGTAAATTAAAATTCATTGTTTCCGCTCGATGTTTTTATTCGTTAAAATCAAAAGCTTTCTCAAAATTGTGTTGAAAATCCAGGTCAACTCGCGAGATTCGAAGCTTCAGTTTATCTTATTCGAAATCAGTTTTGCTAGTTACAAATCTAACTTCTATAGTTCAAATAATTGTTGCGATGTAACACAAAATAGCTTAACTTAGTCGACGCAAAGAGTTATTTTAGAAGCGTTTCCATATGTTGGTATTTCACATCCTTAGCTTTGTACTGACGTATAAATCATATCTCAAGCCAAATTTACCCTAAAAAATCTGGAAATTAAATCAAATTACATAAAGTATTTTTCAAGCCTGATTCAACAAAACAACTAGACATGTACTCTGATGCAAGTTTATAACCACAATTTAACCTCTATAAATAGGCAATAAACACAAGCTTATTTAAAAAAAATTAAAGTTTAACTTAGATAAGCTCCAAAATTAAAATTTAAAAATGTTTTTATGACTAAACTAGTAATTGGCACTGGGCCAACGGCTAGAGTGAAGGATTTATGGGAAAACATTTTAATACTCTGAAGACAAAAAGCTGGTAAAAATAAATGAAAATGCCTGTGCCTACTAGGATTACTATGTCAAGAAGAATGAATATTCACTGTGAAAATTTTTGATTTATCCACTTGGTGGAAAATCTGATAAGCACCTTAAATATTAATTTAGTTATTTGTGCACCAAACGGAAAATAATTTTGAAGTAAAATATAGACAACTCTTAATAAAATGTAAATCGTACTCAAGGATACATATCGAAATACATACGTTTTGAACAATGTACTAATGAAAACAAATTACAGAAATTTAAATATCTTGGCTTGTCAAATTTACGTTAAAAGTTACTCTTAACTATAAAAGAAATTAGCTACGAGTCATTTCGTACAGAAGTTAATTAATGCGTAAAGACAGCCTAGTTAGGTTAATGGCCGAATTATCATTTAAATTACATGATGTAATTACGACGGTGACACTCAAGTGTAGAAAATCAAGGGATTACACTTGAATCCTTTTCGTTATTCTTAGTTAAATATAAAGTATGGTATACTTGATTATTTTTACGATTGCTCCGGAATAAAATATTGGCATATTGACTAAAATTTATTACACCGTTAATGCATACAATTTATTGCATCGTTAATGCATATAATTTATTGCATCGTTAATGTTTAGTTAAGTTTATTTTTATAGTTAGTTGTTAGAACTGTCACTATTAAATGGTAATATTTATTAAATGTAAGCATATCCTGATTACGATTAACATCTACGACGAATTATATATATTAGTTAAATGAATAAAGTTTTAGCACAGTGTAATTATTTAGGAGTGAATATAATTTTAAAGGTTAAAACCACTCTTTAATCAGCAAAACAGTACTTAATTAGATAATTCTTTTAAACACGTGTTGAAAGATATAAAAAAATATTTCATTGCATTTTCTATACAAAATGGCGGCGTAGAGCCAGTCTTCAAGAATGCCTTTTTTCGAGACCTCCACGGGCGGGCGTGTAACTTCGAAAGAATAAGAACTCTCTACCCAATGATATAGATTAAAAAAAAAATTTTTTTTCTTAATCTGTTTCACTAGGTAGAGAAGTACATAGGGTTTTTTTTATAAATTTTTGCGAATATAGCACAAGTTTGGAAAATTTTTAATTTTTTTGGTGAAAAAATAGCAGTAAATTGTTTATAAAAAAAATGTATTTTTAATCAAAAAACTGCTGTGTACTTTTTTAGATAATGTGAATGTGAAGCTGTATTCAAAATTTCCAAGTAATTATTCAAACGGTTTGCGAGCAGCGTTTGGCCCACCTAGATAAAATAATTTGAAGAAAAACACGTTTAAAATTAAAATAAAAACTCAAAATTTGAAAATTTCGTTTTATGTCTAATCCGCTGTGCCTGCATTCTACACTTAGCTATATTGGACTGTCTTCCTCCTTCTCCTATCTGGAAAATGTTGACGAAAATGGATTATTTTTTGCGGCATCGGTGAACGATCGCTCGAAAAATTTTGTGCGGCGTTCGTCGGCCTCTGCGCAGAATTTTCAGCAATTCAGTTCGATTTTTATCCCTAAATTATGTTTAAAGTACATAATACTTAATAATCCAACATCCCAGATATCTACTGCAATGTATACTGTAGAATCAAATGCATGTTTGCAACTGTAGGTGGATTTTGAAGCCATAGACTACACAGTTGCATTAAAGCTTTCGTTCGCATTTGAATGAATCCGCCTAAACAACAAGTGGGAAGATCGTCACTGCTTAACTCTTCATAAATAGAAGAAATAGCTTTGAAAACTTCTTTTGATAGAGATTCCTTGTACATATAATCTCCAGTAACATGTGCCTTCTGCCAAGAATACCATGAGTTTTCTCCGCACGGGCACTAATCATTGTTTTCGTTACTCATTTTTTTATCAAAGTCTGGATTTCTGCCTATTGATATACCACAATACTTTTATAAATCGTCGATCAGTTTTTAAGTAAATTTTTTTTCCTCCGAGATCTTTTGTTTGTTTTTTTAAAATTGCGAAGGCTAATGCCCATCCGTTTCTGGACGTGGTTGGTACACTCATTTTTCTCTACCGTACCATTCTTGTAGGGCTGCGCTTCACTATGACCTTTGAATATTTTGGAACTTCAATTTCCTATATAATGCAGATATGTCATATGTGTGAAGATCTTTGGAACATTTGGACAAGAGCATCCACTTCCATCTTCCCCGCTGAGCCCTTGTGATTAGCTTCACATTCAGTTTCATGCGTTTCAGCAGCCTATTCTTTGTACTTTTTTCCAAAATTTGCAAACCTTACAATATTTTAACTTCATTAAAAGGTCAATCACTTTGCCACTAAACAATCAGATAAGTGATGCAAACCAAAGGGCGATGAAAAACCAGAGCTTTCTTCATGAACCGTCACCAAACATTGTTATGCCATCTTTCCGTCCGTTCTCTTCGCTTTTATTTTTTCCTTCTTATGCTGCTATTTGCATGTTCCTGTGGTAAATCTCTCCTGCTTCAATAGCAATTCTCTTTACAAATGTATCGTAAAACGACTGAAAAATTGGACGAGACAAATTCATGAACGCACAAAACTTTTATTATGCCATTTAATCCTATGCCGAAAAGTTTCATAGCAAGAACGTATCGTTTTTCAATAAATGAAAAGCTAAAAATATATAAACTGTCACAATTTTTTCCATAAAATCCAAATTTTGGAACCCAAGCCACCCTTTCCAGATTCTGCGAACGTTACATTAAATTTGGACTCATGACACATTATGACTTCCGGTAACGTGGAAAACGCTACAAAAAAGTTTACGGTTCTATAGTTAAAATCTTCATCCACTTGAAATTCATCGGGATCAACAGGTAAATTTTTTTTGCGATGTCCCAATTTTTTCAATGATTGCTTTTTTGACGAATAACGGTTCAATAGAGGAGGACACTTCGAAATACTCCATCTTCTCAAATTGGATTGGATCCGGATTTCATTCCAATATATTCTGGTTTTTTAAAAATAATTTTATTTAATGTATACTTATTGTTTATTACTCATTATAAAAAAATCTTAGCTTTACTAATTTTTTATAAAAAAATTAAAAATCAACGTAGAAAGTAAATCGGAGCGTCTAACTCTGTGTCACTTCACAGCTGTTCTGATTAACCCATACACGTATATTATAGTGTACATATAAAATATGTGTATGTATATTATAATATTTATACACCCTCCTCAAGGAAACAGGTAACCTAATGACATTCTTCTCTGTAAGTAAGTTATTTCGACGGGTAAAATAAAAAAATCAGAGCGATACCGCATAAATTTTGAACGCGTGGTCAGAGGCGCTGTGGAAAAATTGGGAATTGAAACTCTTGGATTTTTTTTGACTATAAGACGAATTGAATATTGTTTTTAAGTCTCTAAAATATTGTTTAAGTAAACAAATACCAAATTTTGAAAATCCTGGTGCCCTAATTTTTAAAAATCCCTTTTGAAATCGTGAGTGGTTTTATTCCTAAACAAATTTTCTGAAAGTATTAAGTACAAAATTTCATTGCATGACTTCAAAATATGAACAAAAAAGTAAATTCTAAAATTATATGAACAAAAAAGTTAAAATATTTACATTTCAAGCACTGAAAAATTTAAGAACACTTCCTATGGACGCCATTACTGAAAATATAATGTTCACAGAGTTAAAAAAAAAAAAGCAGTTTGTATAATGGAATAAAAATGCTGATAAATAATTACTATAGCCTTAATAATATCAGAATCCTCGTTGTACAGTAATTCCATGAGATTAATACATAGATTGATAGATAAGAAGTTCTAAGAAAAAAATTATTTTTTTTCAATTTAATACTTTAGAGCAGAGAAACATCTATATCACTACACATTAAAACAAAGATATATGAATAACTGGCCGATAATTTAATAACAAGCTTAAATTAAAGAAATAGAAGCCCTATATAAATGACCATCTATTGACAAATATTTATCTTCTCTAATAGTTTTATTACAATTGTAAAATGATTCATAGATGATCAATTTATCAAACGATTCTGTTTATGAAATGCAATGTGTTCTTAAATATTTGAATTGAATGATTTTCTGATCATTTGAAGATATTTGTTTCACTGCTACGTATATAGGGTTTTTGCTTGAGATTTCTCGAAGCGAGAAAAATAAAAAAATCAGCTTAAAATCTAAATGAGAAGAATTACCAAGAAAAAACGAGAAATTAATCAAACGAAAGCGGAGAAACGGAGCGATACCAAACGAGCACGCGCTTCCTCTTCAATCGCCCATTTAGATTCCACGGTGGAGCTCGTGTCACTTGGCTGTGCGTTCGCACATCAGATTTTTTTCGTCAACAGTTGTAACAAAAGGTAAGTAATTAGATTTTGATTGTTATAATCTAGTTCGATTTGTTTTCGTTGAATTTATTAACATACAAATTGTTTCATGCATTATATTTTGAAAACGGAAAAAAATTATGTAGATCTATTTTTTTTTAAAGTTATTGTTTCGTGGCATATTATTACTTAATTGAGTTGAGAAAATGTTTCTCATTTGAATAAGTTTATACCTTCGATTATAAGGTTAACTATTGCATAATTATATGTTAAAGAATAGCTATTATTGAATAATGTCAGTGAAATCTAATTATTTACCATTTAATTTTTTAAAGCTTAATTGAAAAATTAATGATTGTGAATCATAGAAATGAAACATTTTTGTGTACAAAATTTTAAAATATTACCTAAACTAGATAATATAAGTAAAGTAAATACTTCGATTTTATGTTCGTTGCGTTTTTTTTATTCCTTAAATAATTATGAAATACGTTTTCTAATATGACGTGTCTTCAAAATAATTGTAATTTTTCTAATTTTAATAATTCAGAGTTATAAGTTTTGTTATTTTGTCCATCTTCTCACTTTGAAGTATCATTTAGAAGAGAGATCCCAACATGATTTTCTAATTATTTAAAAATTAATATAGGTTATTTATCAGATGAAGCTGTTCTTCTCATTATTTTGAACGTCATGGAGTTTAACATAAAAAGTTAATCAAATAATGAAGATATCGCTCATATCTTCTTCACCTTTTTGGCATTGCTTGATCTTCTATTGACGTCATTTTTTTTCTAATTTGACGTTGTTACTTCTTATGTAACATACACTATTTTATTCCAGAAAGTATTTGGTTTTGATGTCACCATATATATGTTTTAACTTTACTTGGTTTTGTGACGAAAATTCTGCGAATGTGAGTGGAAGCAGAAAATTTAGTGTTAATAAAATATTATTATGTGCATTTATTAACTGACTATAATGCTAAAATTCTCACAAAAGTAGACCTAAATTAATAAAATAGGAAGCGTTTCGCTCTACCCAATTTTTGTTACTCCAGAATAATTTTTTACTTAACCGATAATGATTTGTAAAAAAGAAATAAATAAATAATTCCAACCTTAAATAAAGTACAGACTTCGGACAATGTATATGTATTTTTAATTCATCAGAAATGAAACTAAAATCCCTATTACAAGATTCACAGAAAAGAAAATACAGTTATACAAATATGACGTTAGGTGATCTATTGAAATGAATCTATTTACTTCGATTGTTTTATAAGGCAAATACTTTTATATCATTAAATCATCTTACGACTTTTGGACCGAAAATAAAACTTTAAGTTCTTCGTAATTATGATAAGAATCCATTTAATAGTTTCAGTCCAAAGTCGGACTATATTTTATGCGTGGGCATAACGTCACTAAACTGCGTAAGTTTATTACACTGGAGAATATTTATTTATTATACTTAATACTCCCTTAAGGTCTGTTGCAAAATTACTAGTTGTATAAAATACCAACATTGATAAAGCACATAAAAATACCATACATGTGTAACAATTTTCATAAAATTACTTTCATTGAAGAACGTTTATATGTTATATCTCTTATAGTTCCAGTCTCAATGCCGTACAATGTAAGTACTTTTCATTTCAAATTAAACTTAATAATATTTTTTTTATTTTTATTTAATACCTGAGTATTTCTATTAACGTTACTTCTATATACCATTAATGAAAGGCTAAAATAAAATGTGCTTTATAAACGTGGACAATATAACAAAAATGGTAGTTTTCCATCAAATTTTTCTATTTGTCCATAAAAGAATTATTTTCATCACTGAGACAAAACAAAAGTTACAAGAGAATAGTATATCATGGTTACGGTACAGTTTTTCAAGGTTCCATACTTCCAAAGGTAAAACAGAACTCCTATAAAATCACACACGTGGCTGTCTGTCTTTCTGTTTTTCTCGGTCACCGCTTGACGTTGTATATTGAAATTTTGGCGTAGTAATAAAACAGATAGGCAAACGAATATTCGATTTCCTTTATTCCATATATATGGCAGGCTGTCAATTTTTTTTTCATAATTTTAAGAACTATGTTCCCACAGATATCCAAAAAATATATAAACAAAAATGCCCTCCTGTATCTGCTTATTACCAATACTAATAAATTTAAATTTAGTGAAAATAGTATTTATGGAAGTCTATTTAAAATTTATTCTAAGTCCATGGCGATTATATTAGATCTTATAATTTTTTTAAGTATGCGAAATATTTTAACGTCGTAAAATATATATGTATTAAAAAATTAATAATTGTAAATCGTTTAATAAAAATACTGTAGAGCCTTAAATTTTTATATTTGTCTACATATGTACAAAACATTTGTAGTACAATTTCTACTCGTGCCTGACAGGTGTTTATATACCATACAATAACAATTTTTATCGAAGTAAAAAAAAACGATCAAATTTATTGAATGAACTGAAAAGAAATACATGTATTATAACGCCTCTTCCCATCGTTTTCCAAATTACTCTATTTAAACTACTAAAATAATACGGCTTTCAAAAGCTTACTTGCACTTTATGGGAAACTATAGTGCTTATACTAGCAATAACATAGATTTAGATAAAATCGAGAAATTTTACGTTTGTTAAAAATGTACTAGGCAACATGTCTATACAGTGAATATCAATTTTAATATTTGTAGATAGTTTAATAGAAATTTTACATAAACTTAAAAGTTTAACTTTAAGAGCTTTTATATATAGGTCAGTGAATGCGACACCCTTTTATTTACTCGGGCCTAAGATATTGATATTTTATGATTGTTTATTGATTTCCCTGCGTTAGCATTTACTATCTTCGGCTATGTTGATATTTCTCAATGTCGAATTGTGTAAAAGATTTCTTTTGTAAAAACAAGTCCGCCATCTGAGCATTTTGCTATTGAAGTTTTAAGAAATTTTACTAAATGAATCAAATTCAGACGTTCACGAATTTTTACTCTCAACATTGCATGCGTAGTGTTTAAAACACGAAAATGTGGCAGTTATAAATTTTATTGATTGACTAGACGTATTTTTGAATAAATTTTGGAATAAAATTTAAGTCTCTTATTTGAGAATTCAGGGAATTAATTTTTTGCAATAATTTCATTTATCAAAGGAATAACAAAACCAAATATAAAATATGTGCTCTGATTTTAACTCAAAATAAAACGACTAAACAAAAAACTATCAAAAGGACCAAGTTATCGCCCACTGTGATAAATAAGACAAAAATAGGTTTTGTCACTTACAATTATTTCTTTAAATTTTACCTGAATTTAATAGCAAAGGAATATATTCATTCAAAAATCGAACTAAAATCTTAAAGTGCCATGTGAACAAAAACAAATTAACTTAAATTCATTCTACTAAACGTACCAAATTACTAAACAAGAAGATTAGAGAGCAATAGTATAGTTAGAGCGTGACGGGAGAATTTACAGTGAAGCAAAGGGTACGATACTTTTCAAGCTGGGCTCAAATAAGAGAAAGTACATTTACACTACTCAAAGATACATTTTAATTACTACTGCAGTAAACTATATAATAGACCAAACTATACTAAACAGATTCAGCTCAAAAACAAAGTCTAGATTACCTTTTAACATATCCACTATAAAACTATCGTATTTCAATAAAATATGATCGGTCATTGAATACCAATTTTTCAAAAATTTCAAAAAAATCCTACGTGGACACACGGTACCTTTATACTTTATGATGATATTTATTTCCAGCCTCGCAATACTGACAATATCTAATGTAGAATGAATAAAAGAAGAAATGGAAACTTAAAAATAAGTGAAAAGATTTAACATCAAAATCTTGACATAGACATTTTAAAATTGGTATAGTAATAGATCAATTTAATCTGCATATATTATAGTAGCTATTATTTTAAAATATTTGTAAAGTAACTCAAAACAATTAATAATAATTTTTTAAATAATATACAATATTGTTCTAAAATATTAATTAAAAAAACTTGCATGCGACACCTAAACGAGGTTAAAAAGAAACATTATACGCGTGCTTTTCTAACAGTATTAACCTTTCAATTGCGAAAATTATAATCAATTAAAAGGAAAAATACAAAAAGAGAAATACTAACATAATATTTTTCATTCCACAACTTTATCGGTCACCCATTTTAAATATTAGGATACATTTCAATGCTATACTCCACATTGAAATTTCAGTGGCGGAAGAAAATTGACATCAAGATGATCCTAAAAAGGAAGGGTAAAATATATTCAAGAAATTCTCGTGGATAATGTCAATAAAATGTAAATATAAACGGATAAAATAAACGCAAAAGTTAGTTGACCTCTCTATTTTCTGGGCTTTCCTAGGAAAAACGCTACTTTTATCTGAACCAATTTTAACGAATTTTGGAAATGAGATAACTTGATACCTGAAGATTGATATTAGGTATATGTATAGTTATCATCATATGACAAACGCTCCAGAATGACGAATCATTTCTTTTTATTTTAAACTCCGTTATTAAAGCTACATACTGCTATGTAGAATATAAAAATGTAAAATTCACCCAACTACATAAAAATTAAATTATAAATGTATATTTTTTTATTAGATATCATTACAAATCGTCACATTGATAATTAAAAAGCAAAGTTAAGACGTACTTATTAATTATGCACTCTCCTTTGCCATGCACGTTGCATCTACAAATAAAGGACATACTACGAAGTCACATACTTAGAGACATTAATGAAGTAGATCTAACAGTAGGTTCACTGTGATGGGCAATATCAGCAACGTGTAATATAGCGGGAAATAAGAAATGGAACAATTCACTGCACCTACCCAAAGGGAACACACGTGGGGGAATAAACGAGTTCACGCACATTTTTGAAGGTCCGTCGTTGTTGATATTGTCATAACAACTTATGGAATGTAAAATTATGTAATACATTTATTTTATACGAACGGAATCATAGATGGTAAAGTTTTCAGCAACAGTGTGAACAAATAACTTCATAAACATATTTACAATTATAAACAGATTAAAATCAAATCAATCTTTGTTCGATAATGTCGATTTCACGTAATTTTTATTAATTTGTTTTTCCAGTTTTTGTTAAATAAAAATGTTCCTCAAATAGTAGTGAAATTTGGGCAAACACAATATTATAAATAGAGATAAATATTTTAAAAGTCCTAAATAGGTAATTCTTCAGCTTTCCTCCAAAAAAACATAAATAAATATTTTTACAATTTTTTCCCTTGGTGAGAACTTCCATGTGTATAACACGTATAAGAAATAATTGATTATACTTTCTTTGATATAAATATATTAAAAGGCTATGACGTTTTCAGAAAAGTGTGAAATTATAACTTTTTATAAAAGAACAAACGTAGAGATAAACGAAAGCTTGAGCAATATGCAAAAGTGGTAAGTAGATATCAAATGCTGATTGTCACAATGACTCGAATGGATTTGTCTTATGAATTATATATGGCTTGAGTTCACATTTTAAATTAATGAAAATTAACAAAAAGTTTTGTTCTTATGATACTATCCACACATTTTCTTTTCCTATTTTAAAAATTTCTTCAGATGGTAAACGCGATTGCGAACATTTCCTTAAAACTTTTCACATGCAATCTACATATACTTTCGGAATGAAACAGCATACACATTGATGAAATGTAGAAAATATATTTAAAAAAGGAATTTATAAAAAATTATAATAATTTAGAAAGATAAATATAAATTGTCAAATGCCAAAGTCCATAAGTTCAAAACCAATGTTAAATATTGCCTAAGTTAATGACGTTAAATACTTTTATCACAATTAATGGCCTTAAAATTCATTTGTGCAAGCGGTACTGGCTTTCTGTCTTTAATACATTTTCACTTACGTTGCCATTAGATATCCTTTTGCAGGTTAAGAGCCAAGCATATATATATATATATATATATCTGGAAAAAATAAGTCTATGAAAACATCTTTAGGTGGGCAATTTGTAAGGATTGGGATCTTTACAAATTGTCCACCTGAAGATGTCATACAACAAAACTTAGGTCGTGGTAAAGAATTTAAATAAAGTATGAATAATACTACATCACGTTGTTTCATTTAGTTGTGAAAAATTAAAAAAAATCAATAACAGTTATGCGTAGTTGTGGAATATAATTTGTCTCTGCTTTGCATTGTGTCAAGTGGTAAATCGGATAAAAGTCAGCATTAATATCACGCGTACGATTGAAGGAAGTGATAAATCATAATAATAAATGGTTAGTTATTAACATAAATTATTATGTATACAATAACACTTATTATTTCATACAATTAGAAAAATATTCATATATTATATTACTTTGTTATATATAATCATTTATATTAATCCAACAGAACTCTTATCAATCCGAAATCTAGTTTTAAATTCCTGCTCATTAAAATCAGGCATATAATTACCTCAGTAATTGTATCTAGGCCAGATAATATTTACATTATAGGAATCATTATTCCAGTATGATAACGATCGCAGAATTGTTAACTCACATTGGTGGCTTGTGGAGATAGTAATTTCTGCCAGTTTATGAAAAACTGAAAACTAAGATAGAATTTATATCCCTAATTATAAAGCATGAACAGATAGGATGTCAGTTTGGGCATAATTTTTAAATGCAATATCATTCGTTTTCCACTTTTCATCTGATATTTTCATTTTCATTTTTCTTTCACTTTTCATCGACGTAATTTGCAAATATTAAATTAGCGAGCAGTACCACTAGTCGAGGGCCACTGGTTATCCTTCGATATTTGCCCTTTCGTGAATATTTCATGAGTCGATATTGACATATATCAATAAAGTTTAACTGTAGGTATATTAATTAAAGGAAGATTTTATGTCGCACCTTTGCAAAATAAAGCAAATATAAAAATATGTAATAAATATAAGGCATGAATCATATTCTTCCACGTGGTCGAACCGCAAATTAATTATAATTTTGTGTTATTTGGGTATTGGAATAATTCTCCAAGTTTCAATTTAAAATTAAACTTCTAAAATATTTTGGTTCATGATTAACCTAGTCACGCGGGATTGTTGCTAATAAAATATATATACAAAACTCTGGAGATAAATTGGCATAAAAGGATTAATTTATTGAAGATTGAATAGTTTACAGCCATTAGACACATTAATTATTACCCCGGGAGCAATTACTTCCATTAAATTGATATAAAATTTATTGAAATTTTAGTGTTGTATAAAACTAGACAAATTTGGAAATTAAATGAAAAAAGCTGCGAATAATATTATGCCATTAATTTAATTAATAAATAGTCATCATGATAAAGGATACGCAGAATAAGTTAAGAGTTATTGAAAATAGACGAAGGAGTGTAATCATAAAGTGTCCGTGAATATGGAGAAAGAGTAAAGCGCCATTATGAAATATAATGTAATTAAATTTTAATACCTTTTAATTTCTAAAAACATTTGATTTTTACTAAACTTCAGATCAAATCCTACATCGAAGTTATTTCTAAATACTCGTATGTGTTACTGTCAAAGATAGCAAATCATTCGGTTGCCTACAAAAACAAACAATTCGATTTATATAGTCCTTTATCATAATTCTTAAATATATTTTTTCAAATAAATAAAAGACATTTAATTTTCTTAATCGAGACAATCTATTTATGCATAATATATACTGTTTTTCGAGTCGTTAACTTGTATAATACCTCATTTCGGACAAAAATCAATTGAAATCTTCTTCACAAATTAATTTTTATTATAGATTTTTTGTTACGATGTTGACTTTAACTTATTATTATCTTATCTGTAAAAGGTATTTTTTATCGTAACTGAAAGTCGAAAATTATTTAAACTCTGACTGTAACACACATGGCATGTGATATGCTAGAAAACAGTCTACATATCTTTATATCAAATTCCAGCTAGCGTTGAAATGATGACAAATACCCCACTCACAAATTAAGCCACAATTATTTCTAAGCAATTCTAAAGCTTCTTCGTTATATTAAAACTAATAGGCGGGTACTACATATTTCCTTGACACCCGAAATTTTCGTAAATTTTGAAACAAAATTTCCACACGCAATGGATACTTCGACCGTAAAACAAGAGTAAAAGCGTTTAAAAAAAAGAATGATATTTTAAAACTATAAATAACAGCGGTTGTGGTGCAGCACACGTTGAACAATATACTAAAAAATATATAATATTTTCTTTTTAATTTCAAAAATATATATATGTATATATATATATATATATATATATATATATATATATATACATATATACATATATATATGTATATATATACATACATATATATATATATATATATATATAAATATATATATATATATATATATATATACGTGTAAATTTTTGCTTTAGCTATGTTTTACCTCATATATGCAAACCTCCTTCTTTTTGTACCACTCCCCTTCATTTTGTCTTTTTTTCAAACAATTTTGTTTGTGTCATCGTACAGACGCATGTTTGATGTTCCTTATGGTTTCTTCCCTCTGAGCCACTAGTAACTTTAATATGACATTAACATGACGTCATTTAGTCTCTTAACATGACATCTACCAGTTTCCTTTCAATAGCTTTCTGAGCCACTCCAACCTAGGCGAGGATTTATTAAATTAAATACTGGTAGGATACATTGGTCGTAAATACGAACTTTCGGTTGACATTCATTTGAACTTGACGCCTATTTTTTATTAGGTTGGCAATTTATAAACCCGCTATGTCTATACACAAACTTTTCATATGTGGTCAATAAAATTAATCGTTAATCATATGAGCACCGTCGGTATTTAACACTTGTTGCCAACGTATAGATAGAGCTAAAATTCCGTCGTTGTAAAAATCTTTGGGACTTTGACTGAAAAACCGATGAAGTTTGATTTTGATACGACTTTCTTCTTTAAATTTTCTATCACGTAAATTATTAAACATAGAGCGAAACAGATGGTAATTAGACGGTGAAAAGTCTAGAAAGTGGGGTGGGTGAAGTAGTATACTATATCAAAGTGAAAGTAATTTTTCATAACATATTTTTCCTGCGAGGGGCCGAGCACTGTCATTTGGTTTGATTTGAACGAAGTTTCTCGGTAACTTTGCTCAATTATTGACAAATAATTTTAGCTGTAATTGTACTGTAAACTTAAAAGAGTTCTCAATGAATGACTTAATGAATAAGTATAATTTTTTCAATGTTATATTTTGGTCTAGGTACACCTTTTTCTCCCCCTCCTAACCCTGCAATTTACGCTAAACATTGACACAAGTTGCTCACCCCTCATCTCCTCTAACCAAGTACTTTACCTTTTCATTGGTACCATGAGAACTTAGTAGTTCCAAGCAGACGATGAGAACCTAGCAGATGAGAACATAGCTTATATGGTCGCCAAACGGAATATTGCCACTTCTTTTTCAAAGCATGAAGTTCCGTCACAGAATAAGTGCATAAATATAGCTCTGTGAAATAACGCGAACTTAGTCTGGCTTAATAAGGCTTTTAAATTTTTCTAAATCAATTGTAGGAAGTTCCTTTAGATAAGGTTTATCAGACTGGGCAAAATTCCCTTCTTTAAATCACTGCTTAGCTTTCGGGGGGGCAAACTTCCACTCATCATTTTGTATATATTGAGTGATATTTTGCTAGTTTTTGCAAGAAAAAGTCCTCTAAATTCACTTCGAAATATTTCCATATTTAATTTTTTCTTTATTCACTCTTTATATGTCGCAATCATTATATACCTTAAAAAACATATCCTAGAAGCTTCTAAAACATTCCAGAAATCGGACGACAAAAGTGACAGGTTTATGAGTTGCCAACCTTATATTTCAACTTTTATTTCAGTTAATATGGTGATCTAAAGAGATTTGTTTAATTTTTTCGTGTATTTTTTTTTTATTTTGCACAGAAACACCTATTATCTCCATAGTTTATTAATAGATATCTGAAATTACGGTATCCTAATCATAAATTCGAATGGGTAAATCGACTAAGCAGATTCGAAACCAATCAGTTCATCACAAGACAATCATAAATATAAACTATGTTAAGGCAATTTCTTTCTAGGTTAATAAATATAAATTTCTTCGAAAAGAAATCTCTTTAAGTAGACGTTAAATTCGTGCTACGAAGGTTTCGTAATATATATTTTTAAGGGTACATTGTATTTACGTGCGAAAATTTGCAAAAATATTTAAGTTTAATTATCACGTTGAAAATTCAAATAGTAACCTTTCATAAGCGAAAAAAATATCGTACATGTTTCATAACACTGTGAGATTTTGAATCATCGCTTCAATTTTTCAGTAACATATTTTTTTGGTGATATTTTCAATAAAACCTTTAGAATATATATTTTTGAATTGGATAGTAGATCTAGAAATAGAAAAGGTACCAAATAAAATGATAGTATACAATTAGCAAAAATATATTTTGGAATATTTACAAGTTGGTCTTTCAAATGATATGATGGTTCTGTTTTTTCTTATTTTTTAGATTAGGCGGGACCTTTCAAAAACAGTTAAGAATAATTTTTAGGTCATATCTTAACAATTTCTTAAACATTTTTGCAAACTTTATTTTAAAAAGTATTGTATATTATTTTATGAAAGTAACAATTAAGATGTTGTGCAATATCGAAAAAAATAAAGTCTTAAAGGATGACAAAACGGAAATAGGTAATTTTTTTCCAAAACATCGCACACAAACGCACATTTACATGCACACGTACACACACGCACACGAACACGTGCACACACGCACACGCACACGCAAACACGAGGGCAAACGCGCACACGCATACGCACACGCACTCACATCCGCACACGCACACGCATACGTATACCCACACACACACACACTCATACTTACACGTACACACACACACACAAGCACACACACGCACGCACACATTTATACTCGCACATGCACTCACGCGCACACACACACGCACACACGCTTCCGCACATGCACTCATGCCCACACAAACACACACACATAAGCTCACCCGCACACATGCACGCACGCACACACATGCACACATATACGTATATGCATATATGTATATAGAATTATTTAACAATTAATGTGAAGACATTCGATGGAAAGTTAAAAACAAAATTTGATACACTTCATAAATCGAAATAATTTTCCACGTATTAGAGGCACGAATTTTTAATTTTGACTTTTAAAACCTATGTATCGAAATAAAAATTAGTCACGTACATACTGAATTCATAGTATTGTAGATATACCTAGAATTTTTTATTTCCATCTTTTTGTTAGTACAAATAAACCGATGTACATAATTTTATGAATTTGACGATGATAACACCTGAATTACAAGGGGACACAGTTCGCAGTTGAAAAACTACTTATTTTATTGACATGTTCTCCTCGTTAAACGAAGTAATTCTAACGAAATTAAGAAAAAACTACATTTAAATATGAATACCATAGTTGTGTACATTTAATAGTGGTACGGGTTTTGCATATTTCTGTTTATCTATATCTTCATCCATCACTCACAATATGGATGAAAGTATAAATTGAAGGAAACCATTTATACTGTAGTAGGGCAAAGTCTCAAGAAATATATTTTTCTAAAAAATAGTCAAGTTGTACTTTGTAGATAGAACATACAATTAATTTTAAATACACTCTACGTTGCCATGACAGTTATAAATTAAAATTCACATTATTTTTACCACAAGTTACAAAATATTTTCTCACCGAAGTTCAATACCATTAGTTTACAATATAAAACCAAGTTTTAAAGCAAAAACTTTCTAGTGATGATCAGATGTTTTTTTATACACGCGAATCTTAATTAGCGCATTGAACTTTAATTTTTTTAAATAATTAGTACACCAAAATATACAGACATCTTAATAAAGTGAAATTTATTATATATAATTTTCACCAAATATAAGCAGATTCCGTCTATTAAAGTAACTATATTATGTCGTAACTTTAAAGTTTATTTTTAAATATATAATCAGTTTGACAATTAAATATCTTTTTATCTATATTACAAACATATTTTTTTTAAAATTTGTTTAATATTAATTAATTTTCTGTTTCCAGACCTCACTTTAAATTTATTACTTTTTACAGTATTATATGATTCAAAAACCATTTTTTTCTTGCAACTACGTTTGCAAGGACTGTTGATATTCGCAACTATTTTGATAACGCGAATTAACCTACACTTAATTTTGTTTACTTTCAACAGACCTATATCCCATTTTTTGTGCCATATACGTAAAAATAAATGAACTGATGAAAATTTCTGATCATGCAAATTTTTTTGAACTGTTAAATATTAAAAAACACAACAAAACTATTCGTTTTTACGACTAGCACATTATCTCATATATGGACAAACACTATATTCTCGACGGTATATAAATTAAACTGATTTTACTAATATTATGATTTCGATGAACGTATGTACTTAAATACGATTGCGTATGTTTATATGTATGGCAGGTTCATATCTGCGGGTATGTGGGTATATCTATTTGTCACATTATTATATAGCTACGTCAGTCATGGACAAATACACCGCTCTCGTTGAACAAACAAACGTATTGGCCCGACAACCGTGTAAACAGTAAATTTATTTGACTAACCTTATACTTGATGTATGTATGTACATCTATAGTGCTCATATGTATTTGTATTTATTCCTAATTCGTACCTAGGAGTGTGTGTAATGTTTCGATACATCTGCCTTTTTTAAAGACGATTTTATCAGCTTTCTTTTTATGCAAATATATACGCAAGCAGGTCTAGCAAGTTGATTTTCCCACAATTCTAATTGTCCTATCCGTTTAACATATTTCACCTTTGTGACATTCTGATGAATACAAATAATATAATCAAACTTATATGATTATTGGGAACTAAGGTGCAATAGGAACTTCTCCATTTCTGGTAGTAAATCCATCAAGTGTAGGCTCGCTTAACTTCGGCATTTGATTATGTATTTAAACGATAGGATCCAATGACAAAAAATTTAATTAATTAAAATTAATTAATATTAAAAAAATTGGAATTTGGACTCGTATGATTTACCTCTATAGATTCTTTGTTTACTTATTGTAAAGAGTAAGATCTGATGATGGAGGAGAGAGATAATCATGGGTTCTCCTCAATGTTTAACAGTAAGTCAATGGAGTTTAGACTTTTTTGACTTATTTTAATGAATTATTCGGTTACATATTGTAATGAATTATTTGGTCGTATGATTGAGGAAGGTATTGATTATGAGAATTCCTCAAAGGATAACAATAAACCTGTTGCGTTTGGACTCATTCATCACCATTAAGTGGCGTTTGGCTCATTCATCATGGACCCATCTGTTCCGATAAGTCCTTTGATTACCTTTTGTAACCAGAAGAATCTGATATTTGAGAAAGGAGGCGGTCATGGGAAATTCTCAATGGCTTACTGTTACCCGTTGAATGCGTATTTATAATTTTATTGAGACTAATCATTACTTGTTGATAATTTATATGCGCGAAACACTTAATATTTTTGTATTTGTGTAGTAGCATCATCACGTTATTCTCCATATTCTCCACAAAGCATAAACAAGTGCATTATTCTCTCCTTGACTTCACGGCTTTATATAAAATTAAAATACATTTAATTTCTTCAAATGAGATTTAAAACTAGACATTTTTCTTAACTTTAATATGATGTGTCTATATCATATATGATATGAAACAAAAAATAAACAGGTATAGAATCTGAAAAAGATTTGAAGATCAATAAAACGAATTAGTTATCCAAATCGAGAAGTAATAACTGAAATTTAATAACGCTCTTAAGTGACTGTCAATAACTTTAAATGAGGAGTAAGTGGGGTTATCAATTTTGAACGCTAGTTATCTAGCTACGACGAAGGAGCGACCGAGTGCATCGTAACGCATTAAACTTGCTGAACTGATTTAATAGAATTAGCAAGTTAGTGCACCAGACTTCAGCGATTTAATCACTTATGGAAACTGTTCTGCAAAAACCGCGAGTGTATTGCAATAGGTAATCTGTAATGAAATGTATTTGTAAAACTTAATGTAATATCTCACCCTGTTTCATTGCTATCATAAATTTTCATATTTAATTAAATTATATAAGAATAAAATCAACTAAGAGAGCGTGTTAATGAGGATGACAAATTCATAGACCATAAATTTTTTTCTATAAAATTTGGTCTCTAATTATAAATAATCTCTCTTATGTAAAAGACGCTAGTGGAAAATTTTGTAAATTTTTTTACCCCAAAAGGCTATTTTCTTGCATAAGATTTTCAATTAATTTTTTTTATTTTAGTACCCTTCATTAGAAGTGCGACCGGAAAAATATTTGTTTTTGTACATCAATTTACAAGAAGTAATTATAGTTATTTACCAAGGGGCTTGATGATTGATAATATTCACCAGTGTATTTTAAAGTAACATATATACAGGAATATGGTCAATTATTTTATTAGATAATCGTAAATTTAGGGAGTTAATTAGAGTATCAAATAGCATCTAGGGACAATATAATTTCAATTATTTTACCCGGCAAATACTTATCTACTTTAAGTAATAATTGGTTCAATAAAATATAAAATAAATTATTTTTCACAATTAAATGAAATTATGTGATGTAGTATTATTTTTACTTTCTTTAATTTCTTTACCACGACCTAGGTTTCGTTGTGTTACAACTTCTTCAGGTGGCTTATTTTTGTCGATAGGCCACCTGAAGATGTTGTAATAAAATGATACCTAGGTCATGGTAAAATATTAAAGAAAGTAGAAATAATACATATGAATTAAAGAAAGTAGAGTAATTCACGTAGTTTAATTTAATTGTGAAAAATGAATTTCTACAAAATTAACGCCAAATATATTAAAAATTATTTTTATATAGTTAATAAAATTATTTTTAATTTATTATTGACATGCGCTAAAATACATTATGATACTCGGGGAAAGATATGTATATAAACACTAAATATTTAAGTAGTCTTTTTGAACATATATGATACTTATTAAATATTCAGATACTTATGAAATAATTTATTTCGAGTGAAATTTTTATGAATTTTGATTCGTAGTTCTTAACTTTAACATTATGTTTTCAACTTCTTCAGAAACGGTTCTTCAACACTTTCAATATAAAGTAAAAAATGTAATTAATAATTCTTATTTGAGTTACAAAAAATAAATATATGGCTTATCGTGTACATTAGAAAATAATCCTATATTTACTGTGATCGGTTTAAGATTATTCATACATTGTTATAATATAAAGGAAAATATTATATCGCATTAATATATTGTAAAATAGGAAACAATTCTATGCTCATTTAAAACTTTAATAAATATCTGAAAATTTTATTTATGGTTCAACAGTGAATTTCTTTTGCAATTCAATAAGTTTATGAATATTCAAGTTTTTATAAAGTTGAACTAAGTAGACCACTATTTGCCCATGTACTATATTACCATGTTGTATATTTTGATGTACGTAATAAATTACACATTACAATTTTCTTTTTAGAAATTATGAGACATCTTACATCATATAGATTCAGATCGGGCAGAGATATTAATATTTAAAGTTTTAATAGCTTCACTGCGGAAACGAACCCACCTCTCATTTGACGTTCTTATTTCCCACCATGGTGGTGCTTATCGATTGCCGATAATTCCTCTCAACGAACTCAATTGGAATAGCCGATAATATAAATGAGTCCACGTTGAACCTGTTGCGATATGTCATTGTTCACCTTTAAAACCGTAGGGGTAAATAATGATACGACCGATTTATGCACTCATGTATATTTTTGAAACATTTTTACGAATTTATAATGTTATGGGTTATCGAACTTATCGTGGCTAAACAGAATGGTAAAAACCATCAATTAATATTAAATGAACCTACGCGGTCCTTTGTTTGTGCCAGAATTCTGACAATTTTTAAAAGTTTAATAGTACTGTGAAATATATTATTTTCCTGTCTAACTGACCTACATCTATTTTCAGAAATACTTACAATATTTTGGGTGCACACGAGAACAGAAAATTAAAAATTATCGCTTTTGAAAATATGTAAATTTTCATGTGTATTAATATACATATAATATAAATGTGATAAAACCTCTAAACGAAAACTGGTATAGTAAAAATATCTTCTTAATATCTATTGTACATCCAATAAGTGCCTTTTTTATATATTAGCTGCGGTAATTATATATATATTTATGTAAAAGTAGTACAAGAAACTGAATTCTACTAAATAGGTCACTTTGTCGTTTCACCTGGTTATTTTATTGGTCGACATAAATTAAGATTATGCCTTTTTTGCTAGGATATTGTTTTTTAGGATCTACGCAAAAATTATGCAAGGAATGAATATTCATTTCATTGATTCTGACAATTCAGCATAAGATAAATATACATAAAAAATGGGTGTCTTTCAATTCCTGAAACATCCTCTGATTTAATTCTAATTAGCTAATGAATTAATGAGTTTTTTTTTGTAGAGCGATCCTGTAAATATTTTTGGAAAAAAAAAATAAATTGAGTAATACATTTATTTCATTTATTCCATGCCACAGGTATTATGTCATTGTCACATATATTTTATGTGGATATAAGTAAAAGAGTATACTTTGGTAATAAAACCAATTTTGCATAGCGTTACGATAATTGGGCGACGTCCGAAAGTATTATAAATTAAAAAATTTGAGATTTGGGTATATAATTATCGATGTTTCAAACGATAACTTCGATGCATATAATTGTATCCACATAAAAAATAACGCTATTTTTGCTGACAAATTCTATGTAATATAGTAATTGTCTTAAATATACTGAAAATAAAGTGAATAAACTAAAAAACATACTAATTTTACGAAACCAGTCCAAATTTTGATATTAGAACTTGAATTTAAAATGGTTAACCTTGTGGCGACAAGATACCTAACATATTATATGTATATTTTTATTTCCAAGGGAACAAATCCTATATGTATATTTCCAAGGGAACAAATTAAGCACTTGATTCTTTTTCTTATTTCGTATACCGTGTGATGGATTTAAAAGGAACTTCACAGGTATTTTTTAAAAGTTTTAGGTAGCATATTTCCAATAATGGGATGTAAAACGAGTGAAACCAAACCCTGCCTACCGCCTCCCCCCCATACACCCCGCCCTCCAATGTCAAAACTACTGAACATAGAATTATGAAAGTAACATAATTGAAGGAATTAGAATTGAAAGTTTGTTAGAAGCTGTAGTGTATATAATTTTATACTTCAGTAACTCAATGGGTGAACCGGAAACCTTTTAGTGCACGTCCACGTGCTCCTAATATGTTTGAGTTAATTTTTATAATATTATACAATACTAGCAAAAGATAAAGACTTGCCGCAAGAATACTACCCAAAGATAAGTACTATATCAAACATTTTTGTGACAATATTCAAAATTTTTATAAAACAGTTGAATACAATTTTTTCTCAAATTAAGAGGCGTACAGATGCAGAGAAACTTGAAAAATCACGTATTTTGATTTAGAAATATTTATGCAATTATCTCTCGCAATATTAGAATGATTTTCTTTTAAATCTTCGTTCAATTTTTTAAAAATTTTCTTTAAAATCCAAATTTAGATTTGGAGCAGCTTCAATGCATGCCAATTGAGTATTACGAGATATGTATTTGAAAAAGAAATATAAAGAAACTTACGACCACTTCAATACAAAGCATTACATCAAATTCTAAAGTTCTGAAGGAGTAAAGAATTAGTTCTATACCAATTTTAAAAAAGGATGTAAAGCAATTATGTTAAGTGCTCCTATCATAATTGAATCCTATTTTCGTCTGACGCAAGGACTACATGTTTTCATCTTTAATATATCTTCCTCTGCCATATCATTTAATAACCTTTGCAATAGGTTAAGGTAAAAAAGATAGATAAGTTTCCTAAATAAAAACTAAAACTGTTTTAACAGTTTTATTTCCACACAAGATCGCCCTTTTTGCAAAAAAATAAGGGTGTTGTATCCTATTGACTCCTGATATATTAAATTAAGTCATGGATATTATTCGTTTTCCATCCAATTATATCGACATGACTTATAAATATCAATCGTTGTAATGTGAATAACGGAACCGCATGCCGGATGATTATTATAACAGTTCGTAAGTCCGTCAGATGTCCCTGATTCTCAAATGTACATTAGTCACAATGCGATTAGAATTGGGTATAAATTTATCTTAATTAGAAAAAAAAATTACTGAAAAAATGTAGATTTTTCATTGTTGCGAAATAAAATTATCCAAATTGAAGTAATGACCAAACTTCAATAGTTTGTAAATACCACTAATAAAAATAGCCAGTTCTAAAAATACATTAATTATTTTATTCAATATTAAAATTTTTAAATAGCGGAGAAATACAGAATTCGTTCGGAGTTTCCAAAAAAAAACACATATGTGCAGATTCATCAAATGCTTTTGAATAATATACATACGTAATTATGAAGAGCATATGTAAATAAGTTTTATAACTGACAAGTAATTTGCTAATTACTGGAACAACCGCCTTTCTTACGGAAATAAAATAAATTTTCTTCCTTAACGAATTTTAATTGCGTCAAACAGATTATTTATGATTTTTTCATCCCTTTGGGGAAAATATTTGACATAAGTTTAGTGCTATATTATATATCAAACGTATTTTTTATCACAATTGAAAATCAAAGATTAATTAAACTTTTTAGTTCTACATACACTTATCTGCAAGTTCGGTTAATATTGAAGATAATGTCTAACGGTCATTAATTAAGGTAAATTTATGCCAAATGCCTCGGAATACAATTATTACCAGGCATTACTAAAGCCTCTTAATTTTAACAAAATTAATGGACAGCTATTCTGAATTTCCTTGACTATACACATAAGTCAATGGCCGTTCTGAAATACGGAAAGGTCTAAATTTTAAGGGTTCTTAGAGAATATTTCTTCGCATAACGAGTACTTCGGTCGTTTGAAACTTTCTGTGTAAAATACAATTAGAAGCCTTCGTAAAATACTTGCCCATTGTGACGGTAATCAAGGCGCTTTTATCGCTATAAACACGGAATGACCTACTGTTCAAACAGTTTGTAAGATATTAGGATATTGTACTCCATGATCCAGTTCCATAAACGATTTAAAAAAATTGCTGAGTAGATATTATACATATAAGATTAAAATATGGGTTATTTTAATTACACTCCCTTTTACTGGATCAGGGTTCATAAATGCTAGAAAAAATATGTCCTCGCAGGAAAAATGACTGCACCGCTATTAATATGATATTTAAAAGTAATGAAACATATTTTATTTAAGGTGCTGCCCTACTAAAATTACTAGATAAAGTTAGTAGGTTGGATTCAGAGTACGTTAATTGCCCATATCTTTATGCAAGTTATGTATAAGGCCGCTGCAAGTACTGTCAAGAAAGTTAAGCCTATAAAAAAAATGTATTTGGCTATAATAATGTGTTACGTGTTTAAAACCCAAAATTTTTTTTTTATTATTTGTAAATTTATGTCTTTTAGATAATATTAAACATGTACTATACTGTAATCTTCCGTAGGAAAAAGTTTGTGGTAAAATAAAATAAACCTCATGTCCCACTACAAATCAAAATTGAATTATAAAAAAAACTGAAATGTATTCGTCGATTTACAATAATTATGCAAGTATAAGAACCCGATTAGCGTCCGAACATAAATTAATTATGAAAAGATTAATAAAATATTGTAAAATTTTAGAAATAAAAGTTTCTTGCCCGATTTTCAATTACTGGGAAATATTTCGTAAACAATGACAGATAATAAATTTTTTTTTTTTATTTAAAACGTCATAAGAACTTAAATCATATTCAATTATTTTAAAAACAATTCATAAATATTATGAAACAAGACTCACAGAATCGATGTCTCGTTGGACGCACACGAAAAAAAATCGTTGCAGTAAAATTAATCGTGTTTTTTATAGCAACTTTCTTTGTTGAATTCAGTACAAAATTCGGAAATATTTGAGATCATGGATCATTCATTGAGATCATGGACGTCAATAGCTCTTCGTTTTAGGATTTATTTTTATAATGCTAATATTTAATTAAGCTACATTGATAAAGCGGACACTTACTCTCTTTAATGTAATAACATTAAAGAGAGTAAAGACTCGTGCCATAAATTCTACTTTTATTTTATTTTCAATGAAAAAGAAACAAGAATGAAGAAAAGAGAATGAAAAATCGAAGACAGTGGTACTTTAAAAGCGATACAGCCAGCTAAGTCATGAAGTGGGTTTATTACCGTCAATAGGTAACTACAAAAGCAATTCGAGAAAACGTAGCCATTCGAGAATTCTTCCTGGGAAATTGTTGCTCGTTCAATGACTTTTTTCTTTTTTCCTTCCTTATATTCTTTCCTTGGTTTCACATTGTACTACAAAGACATTCCACGAGAGTTTACTTTTCTTACTTTATTACTTGTTACATCAGGTATTTACCAATAGTATTGAGTTACTCTTAAAGTATATTTATTAAATATGTTTACATTTTAAATTTCATTTAAATGTAATAACGAAGATAAAAATATTTAGATATTCGGAAGCGATCTTGGGAAAAATTTTACTTAAATGCGCAGAATTATGGCTCAACCATATATAGGAATAAATTGAACAAATGATATTTCATTTTGTTGAAATTTTGTTTTAAAAATTATTGCTGTGATTTAGGATAATTTTTTTTCAAAATACTTTTAATTTTTTTAGCCTATAATTAATAGAAAGTTATTAAATATATAATTTGGTAAACACCTTTTTTTAAATATTGCGTTACGAATCGTTAATATATCATGATATTGATGAGGAAAATCTAGGCATTTGAACTAAATCAACTAAATTTGCTATAAATTATTTACGTTTCGTAAATTTTATCATTTTAATCAACCTGATTTACAAATATATTAATAGAGAAATATTTAATATTATACCATAATAATAAGTAATTTTTTTGAAAATAGTTTCGAAAACATATTCCAAAAGATTTGATTGTAAAGAATATTTTGATATTTTTTTTCGCTCTTTTATCGACCACCTTCGTGATCGATTCATATAAATAATTTCGTTTCAATTTATATTAGTTATATCCAAAATTTTCATAGCAGTGATATATATTTTCGAATGGTCTTCATGTCGAAAAACCATTCAAAGTTTTGAATGAATGGGAATCCAGAGTCGGAGACTTTTAATTTGATGCTAATTGAAACGGAAGAAAATCTATATTATAGTTGTACTGTTACTACTTAATCTGGAGAAGGCTAGGATGATGTATATGAAGAGTATGCACTTAAAGAAGAATACGCAGTCAGGTACATATTGAATTCACGCGTATCTTAAAGACTACAAGAAATTTGTGTTATTTTTTTTAATTTTCTAAATTATAAAACTGATTGATGTTTCCTGAATGGTATTTGAATATAGTTCGCAGTCGTCAAACCACATATTTTATTGAAATACTCTCTTTAAAAGTATCACACTCTCGGAAACATAACCAAAGCACAATTATTAGATAAGAATATATTAATATTACTTATGCTTTTTTGAAAATTGCTCGGTCTTGATAGTATTATTTTTGTTCATACTTTCGTTATTGACATCCATTATACCCTACGCCGCGATATTCAATCTTGTTACCACAAATTATGGAACATTGTCGGTAGTTCAATACCATAAGGTAACATTATAGAAGCAAACTTCATAAAAATAATAACCTGCTAAGTATATCAATACATACTCGTATATGCAGACACATCATTTTGAATTTTTTATTTTTAACCATACGCATAAGAACAATTTCTTTCAACGAATTTTTAGGAGTAAATTATTTTCAACTTTATGTTTTGTAATATGCTCTAAAACAAGTGCTTGCCTGCGACTACTCTGGCAACAACGATAAAATTCGATAGCACGTGTTAACTTACACCTATTATCATTTAAAACAGTCATTTTACTGAAGAGCAATAGAAAACAGTATTTTTGCTTAACGGCAATATCCAGTCTGTTATATTTTTCAATTTTGCTGAGCAATAATCTTAGCACCATTATGACTTTGATTGGCACTAGGTTCGCCGAAAGCAGATATTCATATGTACTTGACGAAACAAAGTTTCTTTTTAAATGAATTCTAACTACTTAATCCATCACAGACCTATGGATAAAATGTGTTAAACTTAGCCATTATACTCTCTGTATAATTTCTTCTTGAAATTTATAGTATATGCAGAATGAAATTGCAGGTTATATTCAGTTGATTCTTCAATTATAATTAGTCCTTGTGAAGCTGACTAACAAGTCTCATTTTTTGTGCAGTTTTCTGGAAAAATATCACATATTATATCCCATTTCAACAGCTCCTCCTTGTATGTTTTTAAATTGATTCACATTGAGTGTGTTGGAAGTAAAAAAGCTAATGTCTCTTTTCGTGTGTATTGCTAAAATATAAATTGTGTCGTCACTCCTTCATAAGTGAAGGAAATATGTGGTAAGTAAAGCATGTGAAAAAAAAATTCTACTAACAGTAAATTTAAGATATACCTCGTTTTGATTTCATTATTCTCCTTAAATCTTGAGAAACTTCCACGAACTCACTCAACCATGTTCCATAATGTTTTGAAATTATATCAAAACGTCTTGCTTTCAGCGTCAATCCATATTTAAATTGTTCACATTTTTTTTTAAAAATCCTATCTTAAGATTATATAAAATATTACTTACATGATTTATAACAAAAAAAAGGCAATTTGTCGACTAATCATAACAGTATTACGATTTTCCTTAGTTGTTTACGCAAAATATAAAAAGTCATTTTTTATGGAAAGTGAGTGGGGTAGATTTGTTGACGGCAGAGCAAGGTGTTAGCAGAAATTGCTCAAAGGCTAACATGAAACCTATCGAGTTCACGTTCATTTCATTTGTCTCAATGAGTTCTTTCATTAAAAATTTTAGGCGAATGAACTGATGATGGAAAAGCAAAGTGTCCATGGGAAATTTTAGTGGCTAAATGTAAACCCACCAAGTTTGGGCTCTTTTCATTTGCTTTTTTCATCTGCAATATATCTGTTAGATACGCACTTTTATTAGCAGTGAAGTTGCGATCCTGTACACCATGTTACATTAAATTTACTGAAAGGAGTTGCAGAACTTGGTACTTGGTGCGCCTGTATCTATCACTTCGATCGATTATGGAAGGTACTTTTTACAAAAACCAGAAATGTATTGGTTTAGGTAATTATTATTTAATAAAGTATGTAACTTATGCAATAAAAGCTAATCTTCTTTGTAAAAAAACCTTCAAAGATTTTATAAATTTTTTTTCAGGAATGCATAATTCTGCCAATGTAAAAAATTTTCAGATTATTTTTCTTTAATAGGGTTTCGTAAAAATGTAAAAATGAAAAAATATTTTACTTTTGTGCAACATTTGTATATTTCTTCATATCTAACAAAAAAATCATGAATGCTAAACCAGTGATGGAAGGATCAACAAATCATTGAATCGTTTGGTGTTTCCAGCAGCTCTTTAACATATGATACAAGTTTTTCAAAATTTTCGTTTTCGCTATTTTCTTCTTAATATTAAAACCCAATAAGTTAATCTGCAAAGTTTTCTAGGAAGAATGGAAAGTTTATTTCAATAATACTTCACAAAACATTAAAAATTATTTGCGATCAAAATTATTTTATTTCATTTTTTTTGCTACTAAAGTTTTGCAGGTTTTCGACCGATAATAATAAACTTTCAGTATAAAAACATACAACAACGTGCACGATTTACAACATTTTGTTTTATACATATGTTAATTTGCCGAAATCGGTGTTTGTTAAAATATTCTTGTATATGTTGACAGTCAGGAATGTGGCATATATAAAACCAAAATATTTCTTCTTTTTTTACTATCTGTTGCATATTAATACAAACTAGGATAAATTTGCGAATCTAGTAAGGTAAGATATTGGTGACATTAGTGATTGTAGCCGTATATACACCTGTGTTTTATCATACTCCGTTTTGAAACTTAATAAAAGTAACTTTTTCATTAATTTTTTGATGATATGCCAAACTTTTGTGTCGTGTGTTATTATTACGAGTGTAACAGTGACATCGCCATGAAAAGAAATAATTGTTGTCATTCATCAGCAAGCTTGGTGATCGATAACACGCATTGGTGTATTTTAAGATATTTTCGCATTTCCAGAAATAATTTACTCCATGGGTCTAGTTTCCAATACTTCCACTATAACGTGAATAATATAATTCTTAATTGTTAAACCATGTGACAAATAACAAAAGTAAAGAAAATCGTTTCTAAATCTTCGTTGTCACAATTTCATTTCAGATAAAAATTTAATATCTGTTAGTACCAATCGATTTACATAGTACCTCTTGTCGAAGGTATTTCAAAGTTTTACGTATTCACGTATTGTGGTTCCCACCGCCCGGGCACAAAAATATGATTTGAAGATTTGGTTAATATCCTTAAAATATACGGTGATTTATTTGAGTTTAAGGAATCTGGCCGTATGTCGTCAACTGATGGTACATATAAGTGGAAAATCATCATCATTTAATGTAATATAAACTTGCAAAGTTCCACGTGTATTGGAAGTTCAAAATATTTTTAAATTTTACAATACATAAGAAAGATGCCCTTAATTAGACTTATTTTAATAAATAATAACTTACATTATACGGTAATACTAGGGAATATGAAATAAATTTTCATACTCGTAGTTTCGTACGTGTCAGAGTTAAACATTTTTAAAAAAATAACTTTTAAAAAAGAACAATTAGAGATTCCTTTAAGTGTAGAGGTACATACAAGCATTATAGAGTATTAAAGTAATATGAATAAACATATGGTGAGTACTTATAAGAGGAAAAAACTATCATAATTACAAATATTTTCAATCCTATGTTTAATAACGTATTTACACAGTTGATAAAACATCCGAATCCAAAATTCTTTACTTTTTAATATTTGTTAAAAAGCAACATACACCTCTTTTATTCTCTCTCCACGACAAATACATATTTCGTTAATAATAATGTTGTAATTATAAAGAGCAGCAAAATTTAACGAAAGTTGATACGCGTTTCAGATTTTGATTTTAAAAAAAAATCGCATTGTGGTACAGTACTGCAGTCATTTTCCTGAAAACGTCAATCCCATAGAGTCCATTGAAAATAACTAAAAATATGTGGTTTGAATACGGATTGGTGGTATGGAAAGCAAGCTAAATTTGGCTTAGAATTATTTTACCACCATGACTCTTGCATCCTTCTCTAATAAACTTTCATCCTTTCTGTTTAAAATTAGGCGGAGATGGCGGCGCTATACGTATTTTCAGTCGAGTTACTAAAATTTTAAATACCTTGGAGAAAAACTATTGCTCGTTTCAGTGCAATTGTCTCTCTACACCCGGCATCGATTTTAAAGATGTACTTACATCAAGTAATGCAAGATTCCATAAACATAAATAATTTAAAAACCCAGTTCTACACGGAGATCAACTACATTCAATTAAATAAATAAATTAGCTATCGCTCTCGTAAATTTATTTATCAAAATAATAATAAGAAATAACTTTTATCTTATTAGATTTTCGAGTTTTCTACAAAAATGGTGCGGTGTCATTTTGATATAATTCTAAACGTAATATCAATTTCTGAAACTGAATTTTTAATAACTGTAGAAGAACATATAAATGTATTTCACAGCATCATTATCTTTTTTAATTCTGATTATTTTAATATTAACGGCATTTTGAAAATAACGGTAAATTAATTAAGGGATTTTAACTAACACTAACATTTAATTTTAAAATACCCTTCTCCAAAAGTAGGTTAAAGAAAATAAGAAATTATATTCCTTAACCTACTTTTGGATGTAACAATACTTTCATCATTTTGATAAAAGTGCAAACAATTGCGTACATTCGTTCAAGTTCTACCAAGGTACGGTCTACCAAGGTAACTTATTGTACGGTTAGAGGTAAAATTTGGAAAACACATATTATTTCTTTTAGCTTTAAAAAAAACGTAAAAATGTACTTTTATTAAAAAGAAATTATCAATGTTTCCTGTAATGTAATATACGTTATTAGAAAACGATTCGTATTTTAACAATATACAATTGCAGTGTAATTTGACAAGATTTACTACAATTCTTTTATAGAATATCTAAGTGTGTAAAATCTTTTATTTCTCAACAGTCTAAGAGTTAAACAAGTTCGCTTAGGAAAAAAAAGACTGTTTTTGATACATATTAAAAATATCATAATAAAATTGGGAACTGTCTGCAAAATATAATAGATATTTTAATTTTAAAGCATTAACAGAGATAAAAGTAGTACCACCCCATTACAATATTTATCTGATATCATTTGATATAATGTTAGCTTCAGACAAAACCATTTTTAAATTAGCTCCTAGGAATAAACAAAAGTCAAACATAGCAAAAGGATTTTTTTCTTCTACGATGTGGTCGAAATGGTAATATTATATATACGAGTATATACCTATTATTAAATGTATGTATAATAAAGTAAACTGAAAAATTCAGATATAATTTATTTGTATAATTAAAATGTTTTCCACTGAGATTATTATGAAAGATTATATAAAAAAAGGAAGAAAAATTGCTTAACCGTGAAATGAAAATCTCAAACCTTCCATGTCATTTATATGCGAATATGATGCATCAACGTGCTAATATCCACAGAAAAAGCATCGGATCTTATCTTAATTGGAGCGAGCGTGAATGGTACAAACGTAGAAAACAAAAAGATACTTCCTTGTCCGCATGGAGTGATGAATCTGCAATAATAATTACAAAATGTCATGTTTGACATATAAATATATTTTCCACAAAGACGAAAATATCATTAATTTCAAGTCGACGTCTCTAAGAACAACCCATTTGATGTTTTGATCTAACTGATTTCGTATTGTAATATACATTTCTTTAAAACACAACACGTAACTCTTCGATTTTCTTAACTACTGGTCCACGGTCCTGAAATTCGAAAATGAGATACGCTTTCTGAAGACTAGTTGTTCATTATCATCTTAGGGGTATTGGGTTTCCTTGTAATTTTTTGTAGCTTTAACTATTTTTGTTTTTATTTTTATGCCGTATTCAGCACTGTTGGTAATTTCTATTCTGATTGTATTACCAGCACTGTGTCATTGACATAGTCTCATCTTCATTCCAAATTACTCCAATTCTATCGTTATCGAGTGTCCTCCTAAACGTCTCTTCATAATATAAATTGAATAGCAAAAGAGACAATAAGCAATTAAACCAAATATCAGCTTTATCAAATAGATTGGTAATATTTGAATATTTTGAAAAATTTCCGAAAATTTTACTGAAAGTTTTTTTTATAATCCATGAATTGTTGATACCTCGACATCTTTCCAGTAGTACGTGTACAAAGAACAAGAGTTCCCGCGTAACCAATACTAGCTGAAAATCTATTTGTTTTCTGATTTGTTCTGATTATGATCGGTTATTCTTCGCGTTTTTTTCGAAATATAACTTTAAGAAACTTCTTCATGACTAATTAATGTAATTGTAGGTATTCTCTGTATCCTTCTCATTGTTTTATTTTGAATTTTAGTAATGCAATAAACATTTTGCGTTGTCATTCCTTTGGTTATATATTTGTTTTGTTTACCGGATAGAAAGATGCACTAATATCGTGGTGTTGTCTTGTTCCGTCAGTATCATTAGAACTATTTAGAGTTCTGATTATACTTCTCCCATGCGCCCTTTTTATTATTTAAAGCTCTTATTACTTCTTCTTTTGTTTTGTCAAGAATATTCTTTTCTCTGACTCTATGGTTTAAATCCAATTTTTCCATTCTTTCAATTAATTTTTTGATTTGCTGAGTTCAATAATACGAACTTACATTTTTGTAAATTTGCTTATTTATTGGAGCACTATATTTGCACGTGCGTGCACTATATTTTTTGCGAACGCTTTGTTTTCCAACATTATTATGTTAGCCAGTTTTTCCTGGTTTCTTTTCTCCTTTTAATTTTTGTTTTAAATCCAAGTGCGTGTAGTTTAATATGTTTTATCTCTACATAAATTTAAATTTCTACGTCAAACATTTCTAAGAAAAATAATATAAATATTTTTAGACACATATTTAAAATAGTTTTACATAAAATTCTGAAGGGATAGTTATGTAATAAGAACAACTTTCCTTTTCATCCCATGTGATATTTGAATTTAAAAGAAATTTTAGTTACTTTATTTGCCCCTCTCATATTTCTCTGTAAATGTTTTTGACTATCAGTAGTTCAAATATACGTAGATTTATATCGCTATGCCAAATTTAAAGTAAAAATATATTTTTGATATGTTTTTTTATTTAATTTTTGATATCGCGTGATTAAGATGCACCCCAGGTTAATCAGTATATTTATTAAATAATATTTACAGATTAACCTCAACACACAAATTTTCCCCTTTCCAAATCACGCGCATAATTCACGCGCATAATTTTCATGATATTATATTTTGCAATAACACTTTAAAACACTTTAAGTTATTTCATTACTATAACTCTAACACGTTAATTTTCTACAACTTGTTTACAGATTATTGTTAAAAATAATTTATGATAGCACGATTAAAATACTTTCAAACAGTTATATTTTTAAACTTAATCTCAATAATAACAATAACAATAATTTATTTTTGTTTACAAAATCATAGGCTCGATTTCCGATATTAGTTTCATTAAATAGATCGATGTTAATTAATGACGCTACACTTGAAGTTAAATTCGTGTTAAATACTTCGAACTAAATTAATATCAATACTCATCAGGATCTTGTTTTCTTCATAAGTGTATAAATAAGACTGCACCGCCGCTTACGTTTAAAAGAAGTACAGAAGTGAGGATTTGTGATGGTATTATTTTATTCGCATACTATTAAAAATTCGGCAAAATACAGCACATATGGCTATATAATGATTGTTAGGGAAATTAATTAACTTCAAAGAATGTACATAAGCACTATCACATATACATAACTTTCCTTTTAAAGTCACTTCATTCAGGAAATACTCACACGGATAAAGTTTACCTCCCTCTCGCGCAATTTCGCACTCCGCATTCTGCGGTCGCCATGTGGTTGCTCGCAATTGACGGATAATTAAATTTGAGTTGTTTGCATAGCGAATGGGATAACTCATGACATAATAATGTTCTCTTTTCAAATGGAATTGCGTAACAACTAACATTTATAATTTTTAAATAATTGGGAAGGTACTCTTTCAAATTATTTTAGTATTATGAAAAAAGATAATTTTAAAATTTGTTATTGTGGCATAATTTTAATATTTAATTAAAAAGACAAATGTTGTTTCGTTAATTTTAGTTCGTTGGAAATTTTGAACTTAAAACTTAACAATTATGCTTTTTCCATTTAAATGGTGTCTTGATTAAATCATTCAGTTTTTCGTTCAATATAATTAATTGGCAACATTGTTTATGAAATTGATCCACTTATTGGCCTCTAACATAGGTACATATGTTGACTAACGAAATAATAAGACAAATATTCGGATGAAGCTGACAATGTTATTTACCTGGACGTCAGTGTATTTGAACAGAATAATTATGGCAGCTACGGTTGTAGGCCTGAGGAATCGAAGCATTTCTGTTATCATCGCGGTTGCTTCAAGTTCTGTTACTTTGGTTCTGAATTCTGAATTAAAATCTACTAATTAAAAATAAATCAACAAACACACGTTTTAAAGGTAATTCATCACGAAAACTTTTCTTTAAATTAAATATTATCGTAAGTAGGTTATAGATAAGTACGAACACCATTCTTGCAATTAAACTATAACCATCCAACATATTCGGCTATAAAAATTAGTGAGTCATTTTCATTATTAATGTAAAATTAAAGGTACAAATATATGTGTTTTTATTGTTTACCGGCTGGTTATATAAATCCAGAAAAGAAATTGTACTTCTTTGGCACCCAAATAATTATTTTGCCATAGGTTTAAATGAAATATCTTAAATATTCATGGTGTGGGTTAAGGGCCTCTTGAAATATTTCTCTGTAATATGAATATCAGAGTCTATCAAGTATCTACTTAAGGGTGCTCAACTGTTCTTGTGGGTCAATGAATATAGGATTATAATTGACTTTGTAAACGGTTGATGGGAATAAAATATTTGAAACTTTTTCGTGTTTTCGATTATAATATTTTTTTAACATGTGGCAATCCGTGAGACATGAGATTAATTTAGGTAAGAATTCGTGTATTAAACTTATTGATTGCATATGTAAAACACTAATTAAAAGCTCTACTAAACGTACGACGTTAAAAAATTACCTTAAAGGAATTAAGTTGGTGAAAATGCATTATAAGTGAGCGTTTTATTGAACAATTATTTTAAATCCTTGGTCTACAAAAAAATGTATGTCCGCAATGAAAATCTATTATATCAAGATTAGTTTGAGAAGAGTAGTCTAAAATTATTTTAAGGATTAAATAAAAAATAAAACAACCACACCCATATGCCAAAATGTGTGATCAATTACAATTTATTTTTCGGTTGATCTCATTCTTAAAGTAGGTAACTTATAATTTTACATATTGGTTTCAGTTCAGAGTTGAAATTAAGCATGTAGATTGAAATTCTTTTTTGAAATATTAATATTTAAGAATTAAAAATACTTGGTACAGATGGAATTATACACATTATTTTCTATTTGGGATTTGTTAGGTGAATTAGTCTAAACAAAAAAAAATTATTTTGATTAATGTAACATGAATCATTTGAATCTAAATTTTAGGGTTAAATTTTAAAAAATATATGCTTTAAATTGAAATAAAAATGAAGTCCTTTAAAATTTAATGTAGTTACCGCATGTTTTAAAATAAAATAGGTGAACATTAATTTAAAAATTTAAAATTCCACCCGTTTTTTTACCATTCTCCATTCCGTTTATGTATATTTCGTTATTTTATTTAAAGGCAAGTGCAATCGTTATTCTTCTTCTCCTTTTTGTTAATCTTAACTTTATGGCTGAAGTGTCCACTTGGAATTATTGACTTTCAGGACTTTATTATTCTTCACCACTGATTCCGTCCTGCCCCATGGCCTCGCTGAGGGCTATGCTGGATAGTTTTCGATCTTACTCTTCTTGGTCTCTTTTCTACTATTTTTTCCTTACAAGAAGCTTTTATAAGCTTTCTTCTTTGTGTCGAAATATGCGACCAAAATATGTAAAATTATACTAAAGATTTTGTACATTACACTGAAGGTAATAAACTAGAATAAAATGTTTTCCTTTTAACTAAATCAAAATAGTATGCTAGTTGATTGTTGCCGCATGATAATCATGAAAAATTGGCACAAGTATAACTTCGAAAACACGATTATGGCAAAAAAATTGTTTATTATTTATTAACGTTAATTGTTTATTATTTATTACCGTGCCAAAAATGGCTCCAAAACTTTTCACACACTTCACATCAATAAAATTCTTTTGAGATAAATTTAGATGCAGATTATGTTTCTTAGTTATGGCTACATCTTCTTCAGGAAGATCCGACTTATATTTTTACAGCATTTTCTACAATTATTTATACTAGCTATACACCGCGGCTTCATACGCGGATATTTAACTAAATTGTGTCGTTTTCTAGCTTGCCGTCACTAGCTACGAAGTGAAGGTATTAGTCACTAAAGGATGGAGGTGTTTAGTGATCAACACCTTCACTTCGTTCGTCAAAACACATCGGTCCTTGCGATCGAGGATATATTGGTGGGAATATTCGGTGCTCTCTTTTTTCCTTACCCTATCTTAGCAGTGTTTCCCAACTTCATTTACATTGTTTTATTACTGACATGCTGTTTTTATAATTAGATAAATAGTTCCCGCTATAAGCACGAAAAACATAAAAGCTATGGAAAACTTTTTCACTTTGTCTTGTTCTTAGGAAACATAGCGTGATTTTTTTAGGCGAACAATGCGCACTTTCTTAAATACCAAGTTAAATACTTCTCGGACATTTAATTAAATCTAAAGTATTTATAACACATTTTAGTTTTCATAAACCTATAATTTCATTCTCACTGGTAAACTCGGCTCGCTTCGGCATCGATCAACCTAGTTTACTGTCTAAGCGCACTGTATCTTTTCAAGGATTATGTTTTATTTTTATTAATATTTTATTAGAGTATAATATAACATAATACGTGTATGTTATTATATATAACCAGTGTAATATTTGAAATGTATACAGCAAAAGTTTAATATTTAATTTGAGAGTTGTTTAATATAATGCACGAATATTATTTTATTTCAAAATAATAATCTCGCATTATTAATGTAATTATTATTGTAAATATAATATTTTATAAAATTAAAAATATTCACTTCTATCGTGTGCTTATAGGCATACACGAGAAATTTTTAAAATTCGACGTGTAACTTTTGTAATTAGCACAAACAACCCATTTAAAAAAAATTTTCGCTTTTGTGTAGTAGTGTAGATTGCAAAATTGATTGTTTATTTTTATATTTTAATTAGTTTAATGTAATATTCATTATCTTATAATAATGCAAATTTTAAAAATAATGACATAAAACAAACAGCAATGACATATTTTGGGAATGAAAAAGAACAGGGAATACTCAGCGAGCGAGCGGTGCTTTAAGGTTGAGGTTCGCTGGCACTCATTCCATTAGTCACAAATGAATATGCATGAGTTGGCATCATTACATACAAATGATTGTTACCTCTAAAGTCATTTTAATCATACAATACTTGAGTGATTCACTTCTCTTTCGCACAATTTCGCATTCTGCCTTCTGCGGCCGTTGCGTGGCCGCAACGAAATTAATGGATAATTTAATTTGAGTTATTTGCATAGCAAATGAACAACCCATGACATTTTATGTCCTCACTACAAATAGAATTGCTAATGTAGTTCGTTTTCATTACGTCACCGGAAACGGCAGAATTACCGTTAGCAACTCACATGTATATTGTTTAATTAATTTGCAAGAGTAGGTTTTAGCAAAAGAATATATATATATATATATATATATATATATATATATATATATATATATATATATATATATATATATATAAATATATATATATATATGTATATATTTATATATATATATATATATATATATATATATGTAAATATATATATATATATATATGTATATATTTATATATATATATATATATTGTCTAAGGAAAAAAAATTGTGCAAATTGAAAACGTAGACCGATTTTTTTTGGTGACTATTCTGAATTTTAAAACATACATGGAAACCTAATATATGAGGTTTATAGTTATGATCTTATTCAAATTTTCACATTGGTTTATCATTTTGTTAATTATATTAAAGAACTAATACAGCAATTGACACGAAGCTAAAAACCAAAATCAAAATTTTGTAATGTTTATAGTAGTAGGTGCAAAGAACGTATTTACTTTTAAAGTATTTTTAAAGCCTTATTTTTTTTAAGTGTGACATCAAATTTGATTAGCATTATTATATATTTTTAGGGGTTGTCACTTAAATGTACACTTTTTGGGGATATCATTTTACGTTTTACCTTTTTAATAAATTCAACATTGAGGGTCAAAGAAATTGACGTTATTCTGTGAATTATTTCCTAAAACAAAATGTTTGGATAACATATGTCGCTAGCGTATGGTATAAGGAAAATTAGTTCACATATGCCTTCATAATTGCACTTCCTCTTAATCGTGTCAAGATTGATTCAATGTAAAAGTTCAAAACATTAATGTCTAAGACACACTTGTAACAAAAAATCTTCGTACACGCCCTTATACCTAAAAATAATACTTCGAAAATGTTTTATAGGGATATTCCACTGTGCTTATTAGATAAGACCAAATTTGTAAAATGTTATTTTACAAAGGTTTCTAATGACACTTTACTGGAGGGTATGGAAACATAATTGTTTTACCTCCACTTTATTTGTTTAGGGTTAGTGTTTCTAAGAGAAAGAAAAACCTATAAAACATAAAGCCGATTCATTTTTTGTTACAGTCTCGCCGTTTCGATAGTATGTATATTCTATAGTGTATTTATGTATAATTCTGTTAGTTTAAACAAAGATCTGAATATGTAAAAAAATATATATTAAAAATAATAAAATTGAAAACAATGTCTGTACAAAAAGACACTCGGCGCACTTCGTCTACGCACATATTATTTCATGGATCATTTAAAATAAAATGCAAGTTCCATTTGCCATTTTCCATTTTCAAGTTTCGTTTGCAAAATATTAAGCTTCTAATTATGTATAGTAAACTGATCTATGACTCCCTGATGTCTCCCTAATTTTTCTACAATGGGTTTGAAAAATTTAAGGCCAGTTCCATTTGAGTCAAACTCTTCATTAAGATTATTTCTATTAATTAGTTTCAAAAATTTCAAGGGATATACGCAAAGCAAAATTACAGATAAGCCACACAATAGACACCAATTTATGCTAGAGCTATGGGATATGATAGATATTAAAAGTGTTGGGTTGTTATAAGGTTTATTATTTAATTATTAATTATAATTGCAGTTACGATTAAAGATGAATGACCAAAATATAACTGCTGCCATTTAAAGATTCATTAATATTAGTACTTGTTCTTTGCCTTTCTTCTAACCATGATTTTTTAACTCCTCCACTGGTGCTATATGGAACTATTTTCACTTTAAATTTAAGATTGAGGAAAATGACGAACCTTGTCTATCTTTACAGGTGCACTGTGCTAAAATACTACACAAACTTCTCAAAAAATCTTCTGTTTTGAGACTTTTCGAGAAAAGCTAGTTGCCCAATTTTAATATAATTAATATATTAAAATTGGGCAACTAGCTTTAATGGTTGATTTGCTAAATATTGAGACTATATTTTTCACAGAGAAATTAATTTCTTATTCAATATAACAGTCTTTCACGTACAACAGGATACTGAACAATTCGAATCACAATTATTTTTATAGCCACACAACATTTCTAAACAAAGTCGTCTAAATGAACTCATCACGTAACATTGAAATGGGGGCTATTGAACAATTTAAATATTTTTCTATTATTTTGTTAAATAAATGTTCACAGGCGGCTAACTATAATAGTGATAATAAATAAAATTGATGTAACAAATCAGCTGTCGAAGCTATAATAGCACATGAAAATTTATTTTAAGTACTCAAAATGAATGAAAATGCACAGAGATCTACTGATTTTCAATAAGTAGCAATAAAGGAAACAAACAACAAATTATATACAAAAAGAAATTGGACGAAACCACAAAAGAGGGATACAAATAGCTTTGTACACGTAAAAGCGCACCGTAATGTGTCTGTAAGTTCTCAACATTTGTTTGCACATCGTATATATACATATATACGATGTGCCAACAAATGTCGAGAACCATACGTAACCAGCTATTTTTACACATATCTATTTCAATTTTTAATTTGCTTACCAAGTCAAGACTGTTTATCCTAGAAGTTTATAAACACCCCATTTCAGTTCAAATTTTATAATATAATTTTTATTATTCCTGATATAAAATTGCTCATTTTGGCACTGTGTAGCTAACTGATCATCAAAATATATAACTTATTTCCTCTCTACTTAGAAACTTAAAATACGTGTACGTTGCTACGGTTATATATAGATGAAGATGGTCACAAACTGTTAAAAAAAAATATTTATTCAAATAATAATTGTATTATAAAAATATGTTTAATGGGAGTTTAATTTGCAAAATTTTAGAATGGGATTTTTTGACTAAATTAATATTGCAGGTATGTCAGCAATAATCTTTTCAAATTTTATTTAAACAAAGACCGAACCGGAATCATTTTGATTTGAGCTTAAACAATGGTTACATTTACATTGGATTCAACATGTACACAGGTGTGCAAAAAATTAATCACATTTGCAGAAAACTACTAGAGATACGACTTGTATTACTAGAGACACGATTTTTAAAAAATATTTTACTTTTAATCGTTTTCATTCAATGCTAGTTTTATGCAATAGATGGCGATACATAAATTTTCACATCACGTAACAAAATATAAAAATTAACCATGTAATCATAAAGTGTCATTCTGTGGATTTGCGATATTTTGATCGAGTGCATATATGATATAAAAATATATACGACTTTTACTTATTCTATCATTAGGATTATTGATCTTGCTTAGCGTTTTTTATTTTTGAAGGCGGTTCTATATATTAAAACTTACCACATTTGTTATTAAATGGGATATATTGTGTAACTTTTAAATTTTCACTAAAAATCGCATAGTTTCATCGAAATATAGTTCATTTAGATCATTATATATCTGAAAAAAAATTTAAATATAAGTAACTGTCATTATAATGTAGAGATTTTGGGTGAAAGAGAGTATATTTTATGTTTAAAAAGTATGCAAAAATATATTTGAAAACTTAACAAAACCTTTTTATTTGAATTTGTCGAGTTTATATTCTTGCAACATATTTTACTCCAGTTTGAAAACTTACTCAGCTCATAATTAAAAGTTATTTTATATACATGAAAATATTTATATTTTTGACTTTAAATTTTGCTATGATGGAATATAAAGAAACTACTTCTTACCAGTCGGTTATTTTGATTTAATATTTTTTTTATATATATAAAAAGAACTTATCCAATATTTCAAGTTTAATTTTTTAATTGGATTGTCTTTCACGGCAAGTATATTATTATCGCATTCAAGTATGCTCATAATGAGAAAGTTTGTAGGATCTATAACACGGTACAAAGGAGTGCCAAGATGTATATCAATCAAAATAGAGGTGCGGCGAATTGATCGTTTTAGTGACCTTTCGTATATTTATTTGGGGCGAAAACATTTTGATAGAATAACAAGAGAGAGAATTTTTTTCTTGGCAGCAAATTGATATTGAACATAAGAAAATCTAAATCTCTCCCAAATTCGAGAGATGGAAAATTTATCACACCAAAGAGAAAGAAGTTTTAATTGTGATGCCAATAGAAACTATCAAAATTACAAATCAGTCTTTATTAAAAAAAATTACAGAAGAAATTTATTTTCAGCAAAATACTTCACAGAATGGAAATGTTAACAAAGACACTCGTGTCAAGTGTGATAGGTAACCCAGCAGATTAAAAAGCAGAGCACAAGCGAAACTAATTTCACCTTCAATAACGATATTGGTTTTCTCGGAAAGAAAGTTGTCATATTTTCAAACATTTTTTGCACACAGGAAACATAAAAGAATTGCGGCTACGATTTATCAATAAATAATCTGCTTAGATTTATTTGTAAAATTTCTTTGTTTCGTTAATATCCTTGGAGTTGTTTTATTAAGAAATAGTTAAAATTACTCTCAAAGCCCAAAAATATTCAATAATAAATTTATTTCTCACAATGTCATCGAAGTTACACACACATTTCAATGAGGTAGGATCGTGTGTAGTTGTATCTGGAAGCAGATTTCCCAGTGTTTAGCAACCTTTGAATATTTATTAATTTACTAGGTGTATATGACAATGATGGAGGTGGAGTTTTTTTAACGTTACGCCCTTGACAAAGCTGTCGTAGCCAAGGAGTTTGAATATACACGCTGCTCGATGCAATTATGGTTAAAAATAAACGTGGTGGAGTTAAGTTTGAAATTTTTGTTTACTGAAAATTTTTAAATTTTTTTTTAAATTTATTATATGTCTTTTTTAAATTTATTTGTGTCGTTATATCTACGAAATATCAACAGCTGAAATAGAAATATAAATGTATTATATTATCTCTATGAAAACGGCAACAAAAAATCGATCGATCAAAACAAAACGTAAATCATTAATTTTGAATCTGAACTTAATTACTGACTTATACGATTTTGATAACTAACAAGTAATAAGAATAATTTTATAAAAAGTCCCTCCAAGAAAAAAATTTCAAAGAAATATAAGGAAAATTATTATATATTCGTCAAAGCCTAAAAATTAAAATATGAATACGAATAAGCAGGTACAAATCCTATATAAATAATCCCACTGTGTTCAACAATTTTTACTACTACGTAATACTAATATATACGTTCTATAAGAGTGGAACCCATACTATCTTATTCCAAGCTATAATATTTCTTAACTGTTAATAATATTATTGCTTATTATTAAAATTATTCCTTGGCAATAGTTAAGAAATATTATATGTTATATTTATATATTACAAAGTACTTATTTCACAGGCGTAAACATATCGTGAATACTTCAAAAATTATGAAACTTTTAATCATTGTCATGATTTTTAGGTATATTTTTAAAGGACTTCTAGTAGCGTTGTTTATTTCTAAATTTTTAATTCGCTCTTTTAGAGATAGGAGGGGGTGTGCATTTTTAATAAAATCTCTATAATCTATACCTAAATTCTGAGTAAAATACGTTTGAACTTTTCATAAATTGCTCTCATTCTTTTTGTGCTCACAGAAATTTGGTGTATAAATTTTGAGTGTTAGCTATTGGAATATGTGCCAATAAATGTGCTAATACTAAATGATGCCAATACTAAATTCATAGTATATTTGCAATATCTTGATAAGGTGCACAGGTTTTAAACGAGATACAATTATAATTAAAATGAATATAAATGTTTTATTTATTATATATTTTGTAACCAGTTTCATTTAATTTCTAATATTAAAATAACGTCGAAACAACCAAAATAATATTAGTATTATTAAAGTTTTAATTCGGATTTCGTCCGTTGACCAATCCAGCTAACCACAAAGTCTCTGCACAATGATTTTATCTTCCACATGCAGTTTTATCGAGGCATTAGTAGGTAGTTGATCATTTTCAACCTCTGACGATATGAAAGACGAAATAATAGAATAACCGCATTGGAAATGTTTTTAGACTCGTTTAATTTTTTCATACTATTAGCCCTAAAGGAACTACAGACAACTAAACCCTGAAAAACTAGATAATTGGCACTAAATTTCCACAATGAATTCTGCATATTGACCATCAGGCGTGGCTTCTAGAAAAGAAAATTAATGAATAATTAATAAACCGTAATTCTCAACGTTCATATTTAAAATTATGATAATTCTCTGAGGGCAGTGTAATAATTGTTTTTTTTATTTTTTATTGATGTCACATGGTTCAAATTATTCCCGTACATAATCTGTTTAACTAATGAAGCAAAATTCGTGTTTGTACATATCTTTCATACATTGAAAAACCAACAAGCTGTTATTAACTTCCGCGTATGCTCTAACCAATGTTGGCTAGCAATTTGTTGAATTATATTGCGCTCTATGTCATGCCGCTATTCAGGAGTCAATACCAATTCTTTTAGAAACTCGTTTTTTTGCTTTTTCATATAATTCGTCAATCATATCGGGCTTCTGACAGCTCTTACCATGGTGAGAGTCTTTAGCTTGTTTTTTTTAATTCCTTAAAAATTTACAACATAATTGAGACTTCTACGTCTCAATATGCTTCTAATTTCTTTATTTCTATATTATCTTACTCATAGATTAACTATCTTGTAATGCCTTGGGTTTTGAATTTATATTTACTCAGTTCAATCAAAATTTGACTTCAGGACCAGGCAATAACATTTATTTAGATATCATATTGTATAATAAACAACAACGTAATGTTGGTTCACCAACGATGGACGGACAAAAAGGCCCAAAAATTACCTACATTTACAAGAGATATTCAAATATATATTTTCGACTAGTTCCTTCCAAAGCATTAACCATATTTAATTTATGTACGGATAAGATAACCTTAACACAAACGTCATCTACCGATACGTGTTCCATGAGTACATTAACTTAATAAAGGCAATGTTTCGGTAGAATAATTATATATTTGTTTCAGAATAAAACACATTACAGTAATTACACAGGATTTTTTTAAACCCTTCATAGGTTTAAGGGAATATTCGAGTGGAAGTTCTGAATCAAAAATGTGTACTTTTAACTTTTTTAAGATTTTTACTTATTCGACCAAATTAAATATAAATCATGTATGAAACGTGTCTTTAAATAATTTTTAAATGCCAAAAATCATTCTATGAATTAAAATCAGTCAAACTGTTATGCTTCATTGGAACTAATTTTAAATACATAATAGTTAATTTGTTAGTAAAAATATATAATTTTTTCTCTAGCGTGTATTGAGTAATAAAGAGCAGGCGTTATAAGAAAAATAAACTGATATTAATATTTTGCACTACTTTCATGTAAAGCAATTTTAAAACAGCAATAGAAACGTATGACGCACAAATTTTAAGTGTAACATCAATTTTTATTAAAATCAGTTAATTTTAAGGAAAAAAACGATAATTGTGACATAATTTATACCTAGCCTATTGTTAAATTTTAAAATATTAAAGGTTCCTACTTGACTGCACCAGAGAGGACTTAAAAGAATAATTTTACTTCAACTTCTGTAATACACACTGATTCTTTCTATATATTGGATATGTAAAAGATTAAGGAATTCAGATTATTTTGATACTATGTATACACACTTAATAAACTTAAAAGCAGTTAAACATTCAGAAAAAAACATGTAACCTACTACAGTGCTAGCATACAGAATAACTTGATCAACATAATGAATTGATCAAAATAAAAGAAATTGTGAAGGAAATAAAAGAATGTTTTTTTCCATAATGGTAGATGAAGCAAGGTGATAAAGCAGAAGAAAAAATGTCGATAGTTTTGAGATACGTGATGGGGTTGGAAGTTTAAGAGTCGTTAATGGAATATATTGATTGCTCTTCTAGTAGAAATGTAAAGAGTTTGGCTGCAAAGATTTTTGATTTTCTTACTAAATATAGTTTAGATAATGCATTCATTCTTGCACAGCGATATGATGGTGCTAATATGATGTCGGTAAAATACAAAAGTCTGCAAGAAATTATCAAGAAGAAAAATCACGTGCTGTTTACCTGCATTGTCTAGCACATAAACAATCGAGCTATTGTATACTCATATGCTAATGTGTCACCTGCAACTAACTTTTTTAATAATCTCAAAGCACTGTATATTTATTTTTTATACTTAAGCAATCATACTCGTCTCAAAAATTGAAAAGTCATACTCATCATTATTTTCAATAAATTTATGCGCAAAAGATTGTACAGTCTTTACCAAAAGACACTGAGGAGAAAAGTTAACTCTCTTTCCTCCTACATATTTGGCAATGCGCGAATTAAAGCAATATGCTAAGTTACTTGTTTTGTACGAACTAAACTACAAGAATGTAAAGATAATATACGGGCGATTTCTGCTAATTTGTGAAACACAGCACAAATGTTTAACATGATAACAAAATTCTCACTATTACGTATAAGTGCGGTACAAGAATAAAGTGATCGCCAATTATATCTTTAAAGTGATCGCCAATAATATGATAGGGTCCATAAGTAATATATATTTTTATATTAGAAAATTTTTCAACAAACACTATATTTTTACTTTTCCAAGGTTTCACGAACGAATCTACACCCCAGCGCAATTTCAAATAATCATCCTTAAAAAGCTTCCGTGCTTTCAATGATTGGCTGTATTTAATGCTAGTGTCAACGTGGAATTATAATAATTACGAAAGAGATTGTTTTTATATTATATTTTACCTACAGTGAAATTTTTATAAGGTCAGGAATTTCTGACAATGGCATAAGTGCTTGGGTTTCCATAGAGAGTAAATTGTGAATAAATAAGACCATTTTCTGCAAGAAATCTTTTATAACTTAATTTTAACGCCAACATTTTTATTTTTAATATAAATAAATGCTGTTACTAGATTGAAACTAATAAATGATTTTAGGAAAAACGGTTGAGTACATGATGCGGGAAAGAAAGACAGATAAAGAAACAAACGAACTCACTTTTGCATTAATGAAATAATTATTTATATTATATATTATACCTTATATGGTTATAATATTTACTAGTTATTATTATCATTATATAGGTATGTAATGATAATAATAACTAGTTAGGGTGGTGAAAATAAGAGGTTAGTATACAGTAACAGCAAAGTCATCGCTTTATATTTATATTGTGTATAATAAAGAATTTTCCTCTTAAAATAGGTTAATAAAATATTCAAAGTTATCTTTTAATATAAATGTTTGCAAAAAAAAACTTACAACATTAAAATATTTTAAGCTCGATATATTCTAGTTAATAAATGGCTATTATTCTGAGTACGAAAATAGCTTGATAGTGACGTACAATTTGATAGCGACGTCCGTAATGGCTTCGCACTTTTATTTCTTCATTTATTTGGAAATATCCAGAAAAAGTTTAATGTTCGCT